>PNEQ01119982.1:72208-117654 GCA_003012365.1 Medauroidea extradentata
GAAATGGAATTGTTATAATTATTGTCGATAAATAAATCTCAAGGGCAGTCGCTAAGTGTTTGTTTTCTTTTTTGTTTGTTTTCTTGAAAATCCATGTTTTTCACATGCCCAGCTATATGTCGCCTGTTCCCGTGTCGGAATACCAACAAAACTATTTATATACTAAGAATATTGTATATCATAAAGCATTGGAATAATAAACACACATTTTTTTTATTAATTATAACAATTCGATTTCAATAGTCATCGTTAAGACAGGAAGCATGTAGACAAAATTATGGAAAACAATGTTCGTATTTGTTTAGCATCCTCAAGGCATAATGGCTCTGAACTAACCGTAATGTACACTAAGAAATTCAGGTTTCTTTCTTTATTTTTTATCAGTAAAATAACTCCGATCGAAGCATTTGTTTTAAACGATATTCAGATTTTTTACATCCTCTTTGTCAAATGTTTATATTGTCCAAAGCGCTAAGGTTAAATTAGAAATAATATTATATGGTTGTTAAGTATTCTTAAATAAGCATTCTTAAATTGTCTAATTTTCCGCGCAAATTTTTAAATTTTTTTAAAATAAGAACCTTCTCCTGACAATAACAAACACAATAAAAAAAAAGTGAAATCGGTCCAGCCGTTCACGAGAGATGGCGTGACCAAGGGAAATAGGGATTAATTTATATATATATATATATATATATATATTTTTTTTTTTTTTTTTTTTTTTTTATGTGTGTACAATTGAGACAGCTACGCGCTTATTACGGTGCATGCTGCATAGTTGCTTGTAGTGTTCTAGATGTCTCATGTACAAAGACCTGAATAATTCGCAGGTTCAACGACCTGTAGTCTAGCCTCCAAGAATATGCACGTACTCAGGCAGACAACAGCTGTTTATTGGCTGCTCGCTGACACTGTGAAACAACGCGCTATTTGACCTCCATGTAGTTGCTCCTTTATTATTGGCTGAACGCTCTCCAGGAGGAGACAAATAAAGCAAGAGCCAACTGAGAAAGTGATACGAACTTATAGTTGTTTGAATTATAGCTTGTGTCCAAAAGTAAACGCGAATTGTTCATGTCCCTACTCATATAACAGTCGCACATACCAACTACTTAATTGTGCAACCGGCAGGGAACAATACTCGGACTGTTATGATCACAGATAATGAACTGGCTGATGCTTGATGCTAACATAGCGTGGAGGCTATGTGGTTGCAGTTTTCGTGTAGCGTTGACTTACAATATGTCCTGTACACAAGGTAAGAGGTCTTTACGTCAAGATCATTATAGACGGTGACACAACTTGGTACAATGGCAGGAGTTGGGAGAGGAGTCGGCCATGGTCTTTCATAAGAATCAATCCCGGCATTCACCTGCAACGATTTCAGGAAACTAGAGAAAATCGAAATCAGGAACCCAGGTCCTCCTGAATACTTGCACATATGTGTGTATTATATATATATATATATATATATATATATATATATATATATATATATATATATATATATATATAGACACACACACAAAATACGCATACCACAGAATTTTCTCGAATATTAGTTTGCGAATTTCCGGCCGGTTATCAGTACGAGAAATTCTTGTACTACGTGCCATAGTCTACATAAAAATTAAAGTCGGTATATTTATAACATGAATGCGTTCCTATACCAGTCATCCGATATATAGCGATGAAACTTAGGGTGACTCGCGCATGCACCCGCGAAGACTTCTGGCAATAATCTATATATGGAAAAGTGAGGGGGGGGGGAGGTAACGTGGCATGGCGACCGGACCGGGTTACCCAAGAAAAAATTAGCTAACAATTTTTTTAATGTTTTTAAAACGAGCCCTCATATCATTTTGCACTGTTTAGAATTTAAAAAAAAAAAAAATGCTTCAGAGAATTTTTTGGAAAAAAATTTAAGTAATGGTCCGTAATTTATTCCTTTTGATAATATCGGTATTGCGATGGGTATTCCGGAAGTAAGTTTCGAATGTTTTTATTTTGCTCGCGGAAACTTTGTTGCCCTACAAAATACGGCGAAATACCATGCACCTTGCATTATTTTCTGACAGTCTCCACCGACATTGAGACATTTGTCATAGCGTGTAATCAGTCCAACGAAGCATTCTGGTAAAACTCGGTGCCCTGCGATGTAAGTAATTGTCGCACAGCCTGCTCCACCTCAGTATTGTCGTGGAAATGACGTCAAGAGAACGCTGCCTTCAATGCAGGGAACATGGTGAGCGACTGAGCTACAATCCCATTTGACTGTTAACTCGCCAACTCGCCTCTAGATGGTGCTTCAGCGCATCAACTTCTATATCGTTCAAGCGATCACCATGAGAACTGGTATACAATATATATTTGAACACGTAATATACCGGGTCCTGCTTGATATGTTGTAAAATATAACTATAGGCGGTTCGGGATAAAGTGAGCACTCAAAACAGCCCTGTCTATTTTCAGCTAATTCGTATCTTTCCATGACTAACGACGTGAAATGTCTAACCTCTCTGGACACGTCACTTGATCTTTGCGCGTTTAAGATCAATTATGCAGTCGATATTTACCTATGTAGTCCGATAAAAAAAGTTTATTATTTATATATAATACAAATACGTCGAATTCATTTGATTTAAATTCAGTATTACAGCATTTAAATAAGAAAATACACGGAACTATGTTCGGCAATGCGCTGCCAACCGTAAACCGAGTTAGTGTTAAATCATATGACGTAACGGCTAGTGATTGTTTGCAGAGGTTAAATCTTTAGTGCTCACTTTATTCCGAATGACCTATATCGTGGCACGTGCGGCGTGTTGGCGGAGACACGGACGTGGATTTAATCTGCTTGCGACCAATCAGCGCTCGAGCCGCTAATGGAACAACAACCGCTAATTGTGCGCGTGTTGGTCCAACGGCTCAGGTGTAATACATTCACATCTAGTATTAAGTGCTTTACTGCGTGTACTGCCTGCTTATAACGGTGATGCAGTTTAAACTGTTACAACGCAACTCAAACTTAGATAAGTAAACTGAAGATTGTTTGACTCGGTGGTAAACGTTGTCATGTTTGGGGAATGCGTACACATTCGTGTTCAAGTAAAGTTCGATACCGGGCGGGGTCAGCCCGCAAGTGGGAATCGTGCCAGAACGATGCAGCTGGCCGGCGGGTTTTCTCGGGGATCTCCTGTTTCCCCACGCTCCTTCATTCCGGCGCTGCTCTCACAACATGTCACCCCTCACCAGAGCTAAAGACCTAGATGTTGAGAGGGCCTGGTACATAATTCAACGCTAAAAGCATTAATTGAAGCCAATTTGCGAAAATTAAACAATAGCAATCTAAGACAATAGTTTTAGCCAACGTTTTAAACAAAATTATTGTCAGTGTTACGAACTTCTGAGGCTCAATCTCTGACGCCGGAACCTCGTCCGTTTAGCTGCGACGCAAGAGATCACGCGTAACGAATGAGTAATTTTGGATAAATATTTACTCATTAAGTTGGCAAATACCATTATCTAGGATTGTCATTGAGTATTTTATCAATATTGGCTTCAAGAATGGCGTAGAAATCAATTGATGTTTTCAGCGTTTATTTATAATTGTTTCAGTCAATTGATTGGTTGAATGTTTTATAACTCTCCGCGTGTTGAGGTCTACCCGCATATCAGAGACGTGTGGTGGCGCAGCAGCTTTGTTCTGATTGTCACACGAGTGACACATCTGCACGAAGACACGAGGCACAGCTACAAGGTGTGCATGTAAGGCAGTTAAACCATTTGGTGCAAAATCAAGTTTGTCAAAAATCAGCGCCTGTAAGGGGCTAGTGCGCTCGCCTCCCATCAAAGAGAACTGGGTGTAATTCCTG
This sequence comes from Medauroidea extradentata, assembly GCA_003012365.1. Classification (NCBI taxonomy): domain Eukaryota; kingdom Metazoa; phylum Arthropoda; class Insecta; order Phasmatodea; family Phasmatidae; genus Medauroidea; species Medauroidea extradentata. The sequence continues at coordinate 76,084 of PNEQ01119982.1, forward strand.
AATAGCCTCACAAGCATATTCTCTGCATTTTATTAACGATACCACATCTTTGCATACATACTATTTGCTAATACGTGGTACATATAGGTTGTACAGTTGTGTACAATCATCAACATGTCCTGCAGCAGATCATATGATACACTAACAAACGCGTTAGTCTAGAAACAATGCAAGTTATTGATCCGTAGGAAACTAAAGGATTGTAATGGAAATATTTATGCAGCTCTTGACAGCGATGCCTTGTAAGCCGATGAAGGTGCCGGTCCTCGTAGCGCAGTCGGTAGAGTCAGTCTGTGGTGCGATGGGTCCCCAGTTCGCATCTTGGTTCGGGCATGTTTATTGTGTTGTCCTTCACCCATGTCATTCTCATCGACTCTTAACACCTCGTTTTTAAAATACCGCAATACCCTCATGTTCATCCCACCACCATTATGGATTGGAACTGGAACGGAAAACGGGTGTACACGAAAGGACCGGCTCCCAGGCCATCTTCCTGTATTAGCCACAATTCCCACGTGCAGAAAAGTTGCTTCTGAGGCTATTCAGGAATTACACCTAGTTGGCTATGATGGTAGGCGAGCGCACTAGCCTCTACATAACCGCGGCGCTGTGAATATGAAGCAGCAACTATGTAAGGGTGTCTGGTGATGTAATTCGTTTATCTTAACTTTCTATTTCGATAAAATCAATTTGGTTGAATAAAATAACTGACTATAACCATTTTTATTAATAACATTTCATTGTATCCTCACAAATTAAACATATTAAATTCAAAATACATTTTAATATTTTCAAACACTGTGTTATTATTTTATTTCAATAAAGTTACGTTTAATTATATACCCACATACTAATTTCAACCTTATTGCTGATTTTTACATTGTGTGAATCTGCTGCATTACGTTATGTTTTCACATTTACTGCATCGACGTTTTTTAATTTAAAATATTTATTTTTACTAATTAATTGATAATACTATAGGGTAGTTTTTTCGAATGGCGGATGATCTTTTAAGTGAACCATTAATATTTTTTTTTTATCTCGTGCAAACTGGAGGCATCTTTCCGAACCAAACACAGCTTTTGTGAAAGTGATTTTTTTACACCGCGAAGCTGTACTCTGTGATGTGAAATGTGTTTTTAAATGTGACGACACTAATCGCCTTTGAAGTACACAAATTTCTTTCCACACGGACCATTACTTTTTCAACCATCAGTAAATGTTTAGTTCAAGGTAGAGTAGAGCGAAATTTTCTTTAAAAATTCATAACTTTTAGACGGCTGCGAATCGAACTATACAAGTTTGGTTTATTTGGTAGGTCTTGGGCCTCTATCACCCGCCTCTTTGTTGACGTCTACTCTCGGAACATCCTGTATATTACACTACTGTATATTTATCTTTCTATAACAGCAACAGTATAGTTCAGTTTACCTTCCTAACGTAAATATCTGCCCCACGTTAACTTAATTATTTCGACTCTGATGTGAAAAACGTGTTGGTCGGAAGTGACTCGTAAAGACAGCTCTAGGTTTTAATTATTTTGCCACGCAAACAGGGCGTTTATTTCGGGCTGAGAACGTTTTGGAGTCGAACAAAGCGAGTTTTCTGTCGTCAGCTCTGCGCTAGCGTGCGTGACAAAGTGTAACAACTATTTTCCATGATTTACGACAAAGATATGCCCGTATAAATAGGTAACTTGCACGCGGTACTCTGGCACACCCACGTATTATCCTGTGAATAGTAATGAGAAAGTGGCGTTTATTTAAAAAATAGAATAAAATCTTGGGAACTGACCCTGGTGATAGTATCATTCACTCGAGAGACATGGTTTCATGAAGTAACGTTAAACTTCGCAATGAATAGAGAAGTGTTATGAAACACGTCACATAAGTTGTCATGGTTGCTATTTTCAGTATTTTACTTAACAAAACTGCCATTTGTCCTGCCTACACTGCTATTCATCGGCATTAAGGGCGCGATTCACCTGTTTTCAGCGTCTTTTTTTTATATATTTATAAGATATATTAATTTTTTATTTTATACATAAATTGTGATTAATTCTTCCTCCTAGGAAATTTTTGTATCTCTCATAGTTGTTGCGTAATGATTCGTAAACTTCGAAATTTGGACTTCACGGTTTTAAGTACGCCACTAAAACCAACTGGCATACCAAACTGAAAAAAATCACACTATATAACATTGTTGTAGGCTGTGATTCGACATACATAAAAACAAAAACAAAAAAAAATATTTTTTATATTTCTAAAAAATTGTTGATATTTTTTAAATTTTTATTTCATAATTCAGCATTTTTTATTAAAAACAAAAGTATTTTATTTTTTGTTTTAATATATGTCAAATTGTAGCCTACAACATTGTTATATAGTGTGAATTTTGTCGGTTTAGTATGTCAGTTTGTATTCGTGGCGTACTTAAAACCGTAAAGTGCAAATTTTGACGTTTACGACTCATTACGTAAAAACTATGAGAGATACAAAAGTTTCCTAACACGAAGATTTAATCACAATTAATGTCTAAAATACGAAAAAAAATATCTGGTACAAATATAAAAAAAAATAAACACGTTGAAAACTGCGGTGAACCGCGCCCTGGGTGTTCCCGTGGTAAAAAATAGCAGCAGTTATATTCAGAATTGGCAAGTTACGGGAACATGGTAATAACAAAAACTTAGTGACTTACTTGAATTAAATAATTTACACTGAAATTAGGTATTTTAGGCAATGTGCTATAAGATTTTAAAACTCACAATGAAAATTCTTTGTACTTTTTAAAAAAAAATCTGAAAATGATGACAGTTTACTTTATTTACGGCAATTAAAAAAAAAGATAAAATGACATTGTTGTGTTTTTTCGAATATTTTAGCATATGGCCCACAATATCTAATGCCAGTGTAAATTACTTAATTCGAGTACACTCTGAATCTGAAGTAGTGAATATTCTATTATTCACGCCGATGGATGGAGCAGTTTCAACAAACTGAATCAGTGAGAAACGATTGTGAAATCGGTGACTATTCACTGAAGAGTGCCAACATTACACAAGTTAATAAGTGAATGTCCACAGATTTTCCAGTAATTTTTCAGTGATTCAATAAGTGAAAACTGTTATTTGAAAACAACTGAAAAAACTGTTGAATATTCACTGATTCACTTGTGAGATGTTGGCACACTTGAAGAAAATCAGTGAATATTCACAATTTAAACAGTGACTACTTTCACTGATTCAAATTGTTGAAACTGCTCCATCTATCAGCGTGAATCAGTGAATGTTCACTAATTAAGTTTTAGAGTGTAAGACACTTGGTTTTTGTTATTACTATGTTCCCGTAACTTGCAAATTCTGACTTTGAAATTTTGACAAGTGGAAAATGTAGTCACATGTAACGTCAATAAAACGAACACCGTGATACGCAAATATAAAATTATGAGATTTTGCCACGTGAGCACTTAACACCGCGACACGTGAGACACGCCTCACCCATCTTATATGTACGATCTTTGAAAGAACTGTGCAATGGGAGCGCATGGCTGGATTTAGTTGCTCGGACATACTCCATTGCGGAATAAATGACTGTCAAATAAAACTAAACAAATAATTGAAAACCGTACTCTGCTTATTTATGGTTTTCTATTATTTGTTTAGTCTTCTCTGACAGTCGATCATTTCGCAATGGAGTATAACCGAGCAACTAAATACAGTCACCTTCCTATATGTATGTTATAAAACTGTGGTATCCTTCCATACTTGGATCTTAGCTTTACACGAGCGTTTAGATTGACAGAGGAGTTTCGTGTCGAGGAAAATATAAGTCTGTTTTTGTTTTGCCTCTCAATACAATGTTCTTGCAGCTTTGCGCCCACTAAAAATATAATTTATAGGTACATTTATTTTTAAAATATGTATCAAAATCTATGTGAAGTTAAGAATATTTTGAACTGTGTTCGAAAGATAATTAGCTGTAGCTCGTGTGAATTTATGGTGATTAGTGCTTGAAACCCACGTTTAAATGTCAATATTTCTATAATAAGAGAACGTGTGGCCATAATTATGTGGTGTTACAATGTTGTAGTGGTTACACTACTCGCCACCCAACATGGCGATCAGAGTTCCATCCTCTATGAGATGGCGAATGTAGTAGCCATTTAATTGTATTCCCATTTCCTGTTTTCTTATTGTTTAATTAATTAAATTTGTTTCAGGTGAAAACTAGAGAATATAAATAAATATATAAAATGTTTAAAATTTTCATTGATACAAAGGCACAAAAATTAATTAATCCTTAGCAGAACAAATTAACTATAGGAAAATTAATTATATCTAATTAATACTGGAAAACAAATATCTAATCAAATTCAAATGGAAACTGAAATAATACAATGTAAAATTAATCAAGTCATACAGCAATGCAATAAAGTTTTCTAAATTGAAATAAGTTTTTTTCTATAAACTAAATCTTGTCATATAGGCACACTTTCCCTCTTGACATGCACACAACTTGGGAAACATATTTATTTATTTATTATTATTATATACATTTTCATCAAACATAAACGTGCCTTTTTTCTAGCGTCTTCATAGGAGTGTTCTGAACTAAGGCTGTGTTCCAATTGGTACATTTAGTACAGTAAATAGCCACGTTATTTGATTAATATACTCGAAACATGGTTTTGGCTGCTAAACATTTATTTTTGGTGTCTAGTAACAATCGACAGTGTTCCAATGTAGCCATACGAAATTACTAATTAATTAATCGCCAATTACAGCCGGGCCAATTTTCTTGAAGAGGTCGCGCTTCAATTAAATCATACTAAAATTCGAATTGGAACGTGCCAATGCTTCACCGAGATAAGTTTATTGCGGGATAATGAATGAAAATGCCGCTGTGTTAGTTTGTACTCGCTCATTTCAGCCGTTAACGAGATAACTGATTGTTTGCTGTTGAATAAAAGATGCGCTGCGCAGTCAACATATTATCGTGAAATGAAAGTGAGATAATGTGCTGACGTGCCGGTTAGCAGCTCACATTAATATTCTGGTATGTGTTTAATCATCCACGCTTTCGCTAACTACATTCGTGACCATCACATTTAAATAAAGGAACGTTTACATAAAGTACTGACGGTTATAGAAAATTGCCTCTCTATATAGGATGAAACAAGCAAATAATGCTAGTAAACATAGGTCCAGAAAACGAATGTTTTCCCGTTACGATGTATTGACACGTGCGAACATGGCAATGTTGCAACACTGTACCAGGCACCAGTTCCCACAGCCAACAGCAACTGCAGTGTGGCTGCGTACTGTTCGACGAGGTCACCATGGCTCCACAAACGTTTTCTGATGGAGAAATGGCTGACATCGACTTCATGTACGGGCGAGCTAATGGCAATGTACGGGAGGCAGCTAGAATGTATCAACAGACATACCCGCAGAGAAGACAGCCTGACAGCAGAGTGTTCACAAGGGCACATCAGCTCCTGCGCGAGACAGGATCATTAAAACCCAACATGCGACATGCAGGTAGACCAAGAACAGTTTCGACAACGGAAATGGGGGAGCATGTGTTACAACAGGTGGATGCAATCCCGGGCACAAGTACCAGACGAGTTGCTGCAGCAGAAGGTGTTTCGACATACCTCATACACGAGGGACAGTTGTATCCATATCATGTAGGCTACAATGTGTACAAACATTGGCCGCTTGACTTTCCAGCCCGGGTTGTCATTTTTAAAGTAGTGTGCTCGTTAGAGGACAGTGAGTAGACCTCTTGCATGTATACTTGTATACATGCATAAAGAGTTGATCTCAATGTGATATATTAAGGTGCCCGCCCCCCTCTCTCCCCAGGCCACCGAGCATTGTGAAGAACTTTGGCCGTTACCAGATATTCGAAAACTACTCAACACGCAAGAGTAATATCTGCTTAGTAAAAACGTTCGAAGAACGTCACGCACGCCGTGAATGTCCATATCAGATCCTTCGTTACGCATCAAAGCATAATTTCTAGCGGCCAAAAAGGTTTTTTTTTTCGGTCCTTTTCAGGTATAAAAATCTTGACGCAGAATATTTTTAATAGTATAGGATTGTACAGTACACTTATTGATATACTTCGCAATAGAGGGCGATGTAGTCTCCTCGTCAAGGCCAGTAGAGGAACACAGAACATGTTGGAATAAGACATGTAGAGAAGGATATGTCAGCATCTTGAACCAAGATAGTCTAAAGCTTCTGGAAATGGAGTTAGCGAGGAAATTTGAGAAGGCATTTCTGATTTTAAAATACCTATTCAGAGCCAGTCTTAAACAGTAACCAACCATAAATGCTTCACTCAGCCGCTCTGAGAAGACAGTCTTCTAACAGCTCGGGACATAGAGCATATTAATTTTATATGGTCCGAGGGTAGTTGATGAAATCTTAAAGGAAAAAGAGAGAGAGAGAGTCCGGTGGCCCTAACGGCACAGCCTTTCCAAGACTTTGTGAGACTTTGTGGCAAGCGCTGTTATCAAACAAGTGTTCCTTCACTCGTAGTAGCCGGCCTTTGTAGCGAAATCTGTTGGGCGCCGGTCTGCGGGGCTAGAGGTCTTGGATTCGAATCCTGGCTCGGCCATGGATGTTGTGTTGTCCCTTCACTCTCATCGGATCTTAAGGGCACCGCCTACCCAACGCTTCAAATGCGTTGCAGTATGTACGTAAACATGTTTTTTTATTCCTACGAAAATATTGCACGTGTGTCTATTGTGCCAACTTACGAAAAGAAAACAAACTTGCAGACAAAGTCGGAACATCATTGTTAAGACACCCTATTCATGAAAAGTACTGTTTCTAAACACTCCAACATGGCTAAAAACTGCCTTTTCAGACTTGCGTACTTCAAAATGTACTAACCGGATGTGTGTGAAACTCAGGTTGCGACCTGCACTGAACTTAGTTACGGACTTTCCACCAATAAAATTATATGGTCACCGCTTAGTGTCCCATAGTAAAAACAGTTCGGCGGGAACCTTGCACGCTAGTTCAGCGCTTGGCTCGTTGAGACGACGCGGCATTTGATGCGCGCTTCAAGGTCGACCTTATAAATCCGTCGTTTCTGAGCCTTTAACGTGCGGGTAGGCGGCGCTGTAGAAGGGCCGTAACACCCTCTCAGCTCACCTTCACTATGAGTTTTTTCACTGTAGTTGTAGCAGGATGGTTGTGTACAGGGATAATTAGAGCCACTATTTTGCACACACTTATTTCATTACTTTAAGGGTGTTCAAGTGCGATAAAATCATAGTTTAATATCTTTATGAAATAGTGTTATAGGCGATTCGGAATAAAGTGAGCACTCGAATAAGCCCTGCTAAATATATTATTTCCAGCCAATTCGTATCTTTCCGCGCGTAACGACTAACGACGGGAGAAGTCTAACCTCCTGGGACACGTCACTTGATGTTTGCGCATGTAAGATAAATTGTTCAGTCGATAGGTACATATATAGTTTGATATAAAATAATTTTATTAATTATACGAAATACAATTATATCGCTGTCGGTTGATTTTGTTTCAGTATTGTTGTATTTAAATACGAATAAACATGGAACTATATTGTGTAATTTCGTTGCCAACCATACAAGCAGTAAGGTGACTATCGGTAATGTTGAACTATATGTAGTAACGGCTAAGTGATATTTTTCAAAGGTTAGATTTTTAGTGCTCACTTTATTCCGAACGGTCTATAGTTTAGTAGACGATACTTGTGAGTGCAGTTACCTCTTACAAAACAATTTTAGCTCTCGTAGTTTTCTCATAACGGTGCGACAAAGTCAAAATTTGCTTGTTCTGCGGCCATGCAAATAGTGAAAACCAACTGACCTACATAAACAAAATTATTCACTGTGATTTAACATCCCATGAGCTATGCAATAAAGGATTTTAAAGACCATAACGTAATATTTTGAATTTAAAAAAAAATCGTAAAAATACAAGAATAAAGTTGAAAATTCAGAAATTTTTTTTTAATTCAAAAATATTTCACGGGATTTTTTTAAATGTTTCATTACGTAGCCCGGCATATGTTATTTCACTGTGAATTATTTCACTTACGTAAGTCAATTGGTTTCCACTATTTGCACGGCAGCAGAACATGCCAATTTTTACTTTGACGCACCGTTATGAGAAAATTATGCTAGTTAAAATTGCTTTGTAAGAGGAAAATGTACTCACAAGTATCGTCTATAAAACTAACAATATTTCATAAAAATATAAAATTATGATTTTATCGCACTTGAACATCCTTAAGGGCGCGGCTACCGCAAGTTTCATCGTCGTGTTTTTAATTTTCATTTGTACCAGATTTTTTTTCTTTTTCTAATTTTAGACACAATGTGACGAAATTTGGCTCTTAAGAATTTTTTTTATCTCTCATAGTTTTCGCATAATGGCTTATTAAAATAAAATTTTGCATTTTTCCGTTTTAAGGACTACACTAAAACCAACTGATATACCGACCTGAAAAAAATTCACAGTGGATAAAGACATCGCAGGCTACAATTTCACGTACATAAAAACTAACAATATTTTTTTTGTATTTAAATAAAAATGCTGTAGTTTAAAATTAAAATTTGAAAAATTAAATTTTTTTTAAATACTTAAATATTTTATTTTGTGGTTTAACGTAGCTGAATTTGTAGCCTACAACATCGTTATTCACTGTGAATTTTTTTTCAATTTGGTAAGTGAGTTGGTTTTAGGGACGTACTTAAAACGGAAACATGCAAATTATGGTTTAACGAGCCATTACGCAAAAACTATGCGAGATATAAAAATTTAGTAAGAGCAACATTTAGTCACATTTTGTGTCTAAAACAAGAAAAAAATAATAATTGGTACCAATAGTATAATAAAAATATGGAGATGAAAATTGTGGTAGGCCGCGCCCTTAAACGCCCATCTTCAACTCTGCTTGGTGGTTATTAGCAGCGTGTGTTTGTACAGCGGCTTTACCCATTTGACTGTGCCAGTGAGAGTAGGGATGCTGTGACACCACACGTCAACGATAACATTGCTGTGTTTTCTACAAAGTTACTAACGATGTTGTAAAAATGCTTGAAAATTGTTCACATCATCATCATGTTATCAAAATTGTTGCCAACATTCTATTATTATCTTTGTTAATATTTATTTTTAAAATGTTAGTAACATTTGTTACCAACATTTTGTTGAAAAGATTTGCTAGCAACAAAAGTTGTGAATTTTAGAAACATGTTAACCACTTTGTCGCCAACACTGTTCATAACATTATTTTCCCGAACCATTCTAGGACGGTCTAGATCAAAGAAGTTGGTATAAAATGTTACTAGCAATGTTGTACGCATTTTTTCCATCATTCTTACAACTTTGTTAGCAACATTGGTGTTTTCAGCACATTTGCTATCAGTATTGCTATAAAATAGTGTACCATAGCTTAGAATTTGTTTAAAATTTTGTAATTAACATTGTTACTGTTATTTTTCGGTGTAAGATAGGCTTGAGAGTTAAAAATATCTATTCACTGACCGTGAAGCAGAGCTATGAATGTGCAAATAAGGCATTGGAACGAGTTGTTGCGAAATTCTTTTCGCTAAAATTCAGTGGCTGTCGAGATAATGCGTGTTTTATATATTAATACTATATTTGTGTGTGTTATTGTTGACAGTTATGGCTGACACTGGCGGAGAGACACCTACAGGAGCGAGGAGTAGACTGGTCCAAGATGCAGCGCTTCTGCTTCAACGAGTGGACCAATCCTGATGACGACGAGCTGGGAGTGCAGATAGTCAAGGTGAGCAACACTACTCTCACTACCACCCTCCCTTGAGCCATGTCATCTCAATTCCTCGATTATGAAAGCCACGTTTCTTTTCTCGTGTTCAGAGTTGGTTGGACCTCAACATTTTCCTCGTCTGAGGCACGTAAATGGGGAGCGCAGAGAACTAAACTAACGTGCAATGTTTTCGTACAAAGTGTTTTTTTAATGGGACTTTAAGCGATGACCCTATTATTTTATTTTTTAAAGTATGTGTAAAAGTTCAACGCAGGTCTCGAATCTTTTTCTACGCTTACAGTTGGTACCATTACAGCTACAGTAATGTCAAAAAACCAGTTGTACCACTTGTGAGGAGCTGGCAATCATGTTTTCAATAAACGGGTGGTATTTTTAACACGATAGAGGCGTGGTTCAAGGGTGTCTTCTTTCCGTAAATAAACACATTGGAAATACGCTTAATATTTATCCATAAAAAACACTTGTTCGTACCACGTTACAGTGCATTTCATGCGTCTGGTCTAACTAAATCTTAAACTGTACAGTTCATGCCGTATAACAATTCCATTCTTTGATATATCATAAAAAGTAGGCCTGTGTAAACAAAAACGTTACGTATCCTTCCACCACCATGTACTTTCCAGCTGAAAATCAAAACATGCCAACAGTTAAGGTATATGATTACAATAAAATCCTAAATGTGTTGTAATTTTCTTTTGGTTATTTTTTTATATTAGACATAACGAAATTTGTTTTCAATATTGACTGCAAATTATTCTTACTACTAAGGTTAGGTGGCTAATGTTAACGGAAAATTATTTCATATTACAATAATGAATAGCCTACTCTACAGGTGTTAAGGTATTTTAATCATTCGATATTGAAGATTATTTATCGTATATTTCCCTAGGTATGGACAAAATTATTGTAACATTTAAGGGCATTACCAAAATAAATTAACATGTATGGGTAACTTTTACAGTAATTGATACGTATGTTTATTTTTCTTCTACTTGACGCCTATAGTTTAAATAATAATAGCTTATTTGGTTACAACAATCGGAAGTTGCAAGACCATATGACAATGCAACCAAACATCTTTAAACTAAAGCAAAATGTAAAATAATACATGCAAGCATAATTACGATTATTTTCTTGTTGCCTTCAGTTTGGTTCTGCACTATCAGATCATAAAGCAGTACATTTTAAGTTTAAAGTCGTAGACTATCCAAAAAAAACTTACCTTTTGTGGTACCGTCTACATTTAAACAAATTTAGTATCAGTGCTATTTTCATAGACCACTCACAATAGGTCTACTTAAAAGGGGGAAAAAAAACTTGTAAACATATTCATTTTAGCCTAGACTACACAGCAAAAATATGCACTCTCACAACCTAAACGGAAATAATATAGCAACAAAAAGTGTAAGTAATAAACAAACACGGGTAGGCATAGTTGCCTAACTCAGCTTTAAATCATTTTGGTAACATATATGATTAAACAACTACACTTAAAATGACCGGGAAATACTTAGGTTTAAGTTCTCTGGCCTTATCTTTTGGTAATATGTAGGCCTACATTTTTCAGCTGACAGACACAACATTTCCCGTGGATTTAATATTAGATGGTACCACTTACTTGCTTTAATAAAACGTGGATTTTTCGTACAAAAATAATTTATTGAGTCGGCGCTTTGAAAAAAGCATGTTTACATATAGGCCTACTACAAGAATCGTACGGTAAGTGTTTACACACAAATTCTGTTAGAATTAAAGGTAGGCAACATTTTAAAATTATTTTCTATAGTACTTTTTTCTTTGACGGATTACCTGCTTCTTACTTAGCAAGTGTTCGCAGACATGCCAAGCTGCCGGACGGTCGTTATCAAGGCTGAACGGTTTTTCCAGTTCCCGTCTTCAGAAACACGTCGTAATATCGCGTTGGCGATTACAGGCTTGGTATTTTAATCCCTGCATTGCAATATATTAAATATCTACGCACAGAATATTAAAATAACACCTTATAAGAATCACAAACACATGAGAAGCTCACACTCGCAATGGCCGTACTTTGTTTTGGTTGCCAGTGTAGGTCGACTGATAACGGTGCGATTGTTTGTAAAATACTTACAGAAATTACGCAGTTTGAGTAGAATAAAATAGTTAACTGACTAATTCTTAATACGGAGCCCTGTTATTATATTACGCTTCCTCCAAAATGCTTACTTATTCTTCACGTGTAATGCGTGCTATTTTCAATGTCGGCGATGGAGTTGACCGATTTGTGCATTACTGTTTCATCAGGTCATACGATCACGTCCGGTTGTTTTAAAAGGTGTGTTATTCTTGCACGTGTTATAAACATTGGTAGCATCAATTAAATTTTAATGGATTGTGGACATACTACATTGCTCATGTTTAGCTGATCAAACCTGCGTTGAATGACAAAGTACAAAAACGAAAAAGAAAAAAAAACAAATATAAAACGCACACAAAAATATAAAGAGGAATTCTGTCAATTTTTTTTAAATAAAAAGTTATATTAGACAACAAAGAACTGTATAAATGGAATTCAGTCGAATATCGACATAACACCCAGACACAGAAGACATACACAGAAGACAGACACAAATATAGAACCAGATTCCCAATATGAAACAAGATGGAAATAGACAACAAACATTGAACAGTGGACAACAAACACAAGACAATAGACAACACAAAACAAGTTAAAACCAACGAATAATTGCAACGTTTCGGGGACTGCGATCGCAATCTTTGTTTATACTTGTGATAGCTGTACTTTTAAGGAAGTGGGTATCATCTTGTGCTGCATATCAATGTACAGTAATCTATAGGTATTATAGGCTATACGTTTTTCAAAAGCACATTAACGCACAAATATACAAGAAAAGTCAAACTACACATGGTATATGGGTAGGGATGAGAAAATTTCGCAAATTCAATGAACTGCATGTTAGAATCGAATATCCTATGCATACTCAAGTCCCGACTATTTGTCCACTAGCTGCTACTCAGTGGAACAACAGACAATGAACGAATACACAATGCTTGAGTATGCATAGGATATTTGATTCGAACATGCAGGCCATTGAATTAGTTAATTTTACCATCTCTATATATGGACAATAAATACGAGGGAATATACCAAATTTCCCGCGGTCCGACCGACATACTTTGGGAGCATGTTCCTCAGAACATTGGGAATAAAAAAAAAACATTGTATAAAATGGGCTACGCAGTTCCGTTTCAAGTGGGGAAAATATCGTAATTTTATATTTGTAGGAAGTAGTATTAACGTTAGTTGGGAGTACAGTTTCCTCGTTAAAATAAAATTAGTTCAGCCAGTTTTCACATAATGGCATTTACAAAAAAAAATCAAAAACAGAATGTTTTTCGTTTTTACAAGCCGGAAAAAACAATTTTGACAAAATGAAATGAAAAAATTCTCATTGAAATTACTTGCCGTGTGCTACGCTTGACATACACAAAAATCCATTGTAAAAACAAATATTATATTTTACAAAATAATTTCTCATGTAAGGTCTACAAAACTATCGCTATTTCGTACAAGTAATAAATTACGTACTTGTATATTGGCTCAGCCCATCTGCTCAAAATGTGAACCGTCAGCTCGTGTGCATCTTGTAGCCTTGTCACTGCATGTGAGGTGTGCTTGCTGCCGAAATAGTTGTAACTATATATTTATACCAAGCAGTGTCCAACTCTTACACAGTACATCAATTATAATCCCCCAGAAATAAAATGTTTTCGGTTCCATAGTTTCAGTCTAAGTGCATGTCAAAGTAGCGATTTAACTATTTTCTTGCCTTGACAACTGATTACGCGCATTTAATATTGATCTATATTCTCAAACATACATTGTGTACGTAGGCCTATTATTCATTGGAACTCAAAACTTACCTAGTACGTTGTATTAAAAAAATTTAGTGTTTATTACATCAATATTCGTTAACAGATTAAAACGCTTTACTTTTAAAAATTACTTCAGTTCCTTCTTAAAAACGTTTGTATTGGAAAAGCATAATATCTGTAAACACTGAGACAAGCTGTGGAAAACATTGCTTGATTACTTAGAAGGCCCTTTTCGAATCATTTGATGTTAACATTAAAGTGTAACAGTTCTTCAGTTTTGTTATTATGTTTATACTAAAATATTAATTTTTGTGAACTAAATTACAATTTTTGGATGGAAATTTTATTGACGATTATATATATTTACTTAGTAAAATTCTAGCTCTTTTAATAAAGTCCTAACGTAAACATCACGTAACAGAATTTTGAATAAGAAATAATAGTCTCTTACCTAGATTTTTAGGTAATGATAAACTTGACGCAGAATATCTTAAAATGTATAGGAATGTAGAATTAAACTTTATATGATCTCTGAAAGAACTGGGCAATGGGAGTGCATGACTGGATTAAGTTTCTTGGACGTACTCCATTGCAAATTGAATGACTGTCAAAGAAAACTAAACAAATAATAGAAAACCATAATATAAGCAGAGTATGCTTTAGTCAGCAAGATGACTAAAGCATACTCTGCTTATATTATGGTTTTCTTTTATTTGTTTGGTTTTCTTTGACAGTCATTCAATTTGCAATGGAGTACGTCCAAGAAACTGAATCCATTCAACTTTATCTTCAACATTACGTCATAAAATGATAGGGTCAGCTATGCATATCTCATAGAGGCTAGGGTTAGGTGTGATGTGGGTGCTGCGCCTACCTAACCAGGGGTGTAGAGACAGGATGGGGGTCCGGGTTCACCCCCCCCCCCCCACCGAAATACGAAGGACAAAAAAATTAAACCTAGAATTTTTCTATAAATTTCGCACGTATGTATCACATGTTCTCTAGTTTAATACCAGTAAACTAGTACATCTTTTAGGGAGTATTCAGAGCAGCCATTAGTAATATTCTTCACTCAAACATTTTTCATCTAAAAAAAAACTTTATATTACTACCACTGGTATATTCAAATTTTTCGATACTAAAACTGCTTAAATAGCACCATTTTGCACCTTAAAACCCAAATATTTCCGCGGGATGACCCCGGACCCCACTTTGACTGTGAGGATCGGTGTTCCTTTCTATCCTGGCTAGGCCCCTAGCCCTTACCGCTTCCGCGCCTCTAGACCACGAACACGCAAAATATGTTCACCCAGACGGCCACCTTAAGAGTACGGTAAAACCATATTTATTATTTAAACTACTGTGCTTTGCCTAACAAGGGCCGCGTTCCGTTACTGCTGATTTCACTGATTCAGTAAACTCAGTAACGTCAGCAGCATTTCCGAAACTGCTGAGATTACTACCAGTTGTTTTCGCGGGCTTTCGTGTAAGCTCCCTGTGCGAGGCTAGACGACTACTGAGATTACTAGAGCTGCAGAGGTTGTGTAGTGTCAGTGAAATAAGTGATGGCGGGAGTTTTAAAAATGAGTGTAGAACTTACGGATGTTACGAAGGTTGTGTGATATGTGGGATGTGTACAACATTCTAACTAAAGTAATACAAGGTCAGTGTAACTATACGCATGTGTATGTAAGTACATATAGTTATTAATAGAAGAGGTTTAAATGACCATGCACTCGTAAACTACCCGCGTTTTTGGGTATAATACGGTTTAATAAATTGTGTTTCAAGCCAAATTGGTTCTCTTATATCAGTTGATTCAATTTGTTGTTTATATTTACAACCTCTTTTATTACTGTATTGCCGATCGTTCCGAAACTATTCTCAGTGAGACAAACACGATTTCCACTAACGCTGAAACTGTCCCGATACTGCTGGCAGTAAACTCAGTTAATCTCAGTGATTTCAGCAGTAATGGAAAGCGCCCAAGCAGTGGAATAATACAAACTGGCCCTAAGGAAAGAAATGACCAGGTGTTGAAAAGTGCTTTCTTTACCATGAAGAAAAGCTTATGTCTGTGTCCTCGAGCATAATCCTCCCGCGAGTCCTTTGTCCGCTAACACACACACGAGAGAGAGAGAGAGAGAGATATTGCATGCAAGGCCTTAGATAATATATGCGGGAGTCCTGCCTAAGCCTTTCACCACGGATATTACTTCCGCCCAGGGTTCCACGTACAAGCTGCTAGAAAATGCTTGCTTCTATAGGTAGTTCGGAATACACTGAACAGTTTTGAAACTCGCGTTAGTTTTTCTCTTTCAGATAATTTGTATTTTCCTGTCACTTTTTAATATAAACAAAGCCATTTAAGTAATCAACGTGTATAGATTTTACCGAATTCGAAAGTTAACAATGTCTTTGAATGTTTCATGCAATGGGGCAGAATGACAAACTGAACTATTATGGACGTACGCCATTGCGATATATATATCGTCTCACAAATCTTAGAATAAGATTAAGTAAAAAAAAAAAAAAAACGAAAAATAGAGAAAACAAACCTTGTTGGCTGTAGTTAACTCGCCCATAAATCAAAACAGAACATGAAAGATCCCATAAGGAATTAGTCAAAAAACAAAGGAAAAAATAATAACCAAAAATAGATGTTGAAATACAAAATGAGATGTAAAACTCAGGACATCACAATTAAGACAGCACATAGGCAGTACCGGGACGAATACAGTAATGGACACAAGACAGGATAACAACGACGAGGTCACTAGACGACACAACGATGAAGACACAAAAGAAAAGACCGACTTTTCACTATGTTCCAGAAGCTGACATAATATGTATATACATATTTATTTGTCGAAACCTTCACCGGTTTACACATACACTCTCTTCGCTGCACATGTATCTTATTTATACTCCACTTCATATAAGTTTGGATAAATCTGACAGCAACGTATGGACAATGATTTGTAATATTTTGTTATTTTTGTCACTACGCAAGACAAACTTTGCAGTACAAATGCTGAAATGGACGTTTCCGGTTCATTTTAGAGCTAAGAATGTCTTGCATTATGCAACAAATCGCAAAATACTAAAAAAAATACTGCCGATAAGTTGCTGTCAGATTTATCCGAACTTATATGAAATGGAGTATATCTGTCTGCAATGTTCTGACCATGGTCATTCGGGATAAACTGAGCACTAAAAATTTAACCTTTTAAAAATATCACTAGCCGCTACTGCATATCAGCTAACATTAACTATAGTTGCCTTACTGCTTGTATGGTTGGCAGCGATGTTACACAATATAGTTCCGTGTGTTTTTCTGTTTAAATACAACAATACAGAAACAAAACCAACCAAAAACGGGATAATTGTATTATATATAATTAATAAATACATTTTTTTACTACTCTGTATGGATTCATACTGACTGCACAATTTATCTTGCACGCGCAAACATTAAGTGATGTGTCCAGAAAGGTTCGACATGCCCCGTTGTAAGCCGGTAAGCGTGGAAATATACAAATTGGCTGAAAATAGAACTTTGGCAGGGCTATTTCGAGTGCTCACTTTATCCCGGACCGCCTTTAACTTGATGCTACGTTTATTTGACGCCAACATATGTAAAATATTACCTGGCCGTGGAGCGCAAGAGGAACCTTCTCCGTGCTGTGTCACCTCGTCGTGGAACACTCAGCCACTAACATGTGCATATCTAGTGTAGCCCATGATTTGCGCGGTGTACTTCTTATGTGCTTGTTTCTGCACATATTGTACACATGAATGTGTCTAGGAACATGCTTTTCGGCAGAGTAACTATCGCAAATGTTTGTTAAATTACACATCTATATAAGCTATCTGCATGAGACGCTATTTAAGAAGCTTGACCGAAATGATTTCTTTGACCTGTAACAAATGATTCAGGTTAACCTAGGAGTCATAATATCCTACTATTTTTTAAACTGACAGTTAACTAAATGACTGAAGCCGGAGTCGCATAGGCACGACAGAAACAAGCGAAACGACCGCTGTGATACTGAGAGCAAAAGTTGTCCGCCAATCAGCACCAAGATTTAAACGGGGGGGGGGGGGGGGTGGCACGCCCCTCCCAAAAAAATTCGTAGTTTTTAAGATTTTTTAAAATTAAGGTTTCCTTCAGTTGTACATTAAATATTTTGATGCAGAAACTCTATAAATATAAGCATTTTGCACCTTAAAATATAAAATTTCCCGGTGGAGGACTCCTACACACCCCTTTATTACGTAGGTTATACGTACACTTTCTCTACCAGTGACGCCCCCCCCCCCCAAAAAAAAAAAATCAAATACTTACGACGCCGATGGTCTGCGCGGCAAAAGTTGCGGACGCGAGGTGAATTCCGAACAGAAATTATAAATTGATAACAAATACTTTTTTGATAAATGGTTTATCTTTATATTGAAAACACTGGAAAAAGTGGGAGGGAAGTGGGCGGAGTTTGAGCTCGACCGCCCTGATTGCAGCGCCAAAGACGCACAACACTCTCGGTAACTTGGTGATCCGCAGCCAAACAACAAGGGGGTCAAGTTTCCAGGCGAGTGTCCAGACCTGTTCTTCTACGGCCGTGTTTTTTAAGGATAGGTTTTTGTTGATTAACATAAGCAAGTTGTGACGTATTTAAGCAAACGTGTAAATGTACGTTTATTTCTGCATTCTAGAAAGCCCGTGGGTATTTAAAATATATTACAAATGAACGGAAAAATTTGTGGCTGTCGCACTAGAAGGTTATTATGTAGAGGCAATAAAGTATAGTAGATGTACGTTTTTTTGGTTGCGCGACAGTTAAAGTAGTGTTCGCAATAACGAGAGTTTTTAGTGTTGCATCGGGCCATGAAGTGTTGTTTCTGTCGTTGCTGTGTGATACCGGCATAACCTGAGGTCATAACTTGGGTCCTTGAAGGTGGTTTGCGAACACGGAGCCGTTAAGTTGGTCCGACTGCACTGACATAACCGCGGTCGGTGCGTTAATTCCGACGTCCCCTCTTTTACGACAAATGGCTTCCAGTTACTCGCTTTTAACGAGGGAATTTCACTCAACTGCTTATTAGCGTGGTAATCCCATAACAGTAACCGACATTACGACACACTCCATTCACAGTGACGCAGATAGACGTGGTTGTTACGGATCTCGTTAATTAATGCGTGATTTTCCCTCGTTTGGAACCAATTTCGCTATCAGAAGCTACAAAATTTAAATAATCATTTTTTAAAATGTTTTCCCTGTTCAGGTAGCGGTTATGTTGTAATCGTAATGATTGATTCGTCTGTTATTAGTGCGTGACGTTCTTCACTTGTGTCGTTTCAGGAGTTCGATCCATGATGCGATACTTGGAAAAAAAAACTATATCAGTTCTTAGTTTGTACCCAGGTAACCTATGTAAGTACTATACCCTTCATGTATATGCTATTCTTGTTTATTTTTGTTAGGTGTTATCAGCAGCGAGAGCGGTTGATTACAAACATGTATGCACACTGGTCGAGAAATTGGCAGTGGTCCACGTTAAAGTAAGGTATAGTCTGTCTCGTGTAATTCTTCCGTATGTTGACATTTCGCTTCTGAGAAATATATCGGACAGTTCCATTGTTTGGAGCGTTAAGCCTGCCTGGCTTCCTGGACAAGCGCGGTCTTCGCAAGCCTGTGTACAGACACGTTTCTCAGAAGTGAACTGTCAAACTAGGGAATACTTGCACGAGACAGACTATACGTCTCGTCGACAGCGAGGTCATTATACACGGTGACACAACTTGGTACAATGACAGCAGCTGGGAGAGGAGTTGACCACGGGCTTTGTTTAACTCTCGTAGATCGATTTAGGGAAGCCATGGAAACGTAAATCAAGATATAGCCGTAGCTGGGGATCGAACCCGGGTCCTCCAGAATGCGCTGCTAACGTGCTAACAGTTGCGCCAGTTCGCAAAGTTATTCTATACATTTAGTCGAGGCGCTAAAGACACGGAGTGCAGCTGCAAGGTTGGTACTCAGGCTGTGGACTTGCCGTTTCTATGACAATGAATTGTATACAGACACGCTGGCCATTTCCTTACACCGTTATCAAGTTCTGCATTCAAAAATACATTTTTTTAACGGTCAGACTGAAAAATCCTCATTTTTAGCGATTTTGCAGGACAGTAAAGATAATTCTGTATGGAAAAATTAGAATTCGATTATGTGATACACGTAAACACACCTTTGAGGAATGTTATCAGAGCACATTTAGAAACACAGGGATGGCTTGGAACGACTGCGCCAAGATACTGAGGCGTTAACAGTAGGGACCATGACTTTCGCGAAAATATATCTCCATCAACTTGTTTCAGTGCCTTGCATGTACTTTGTGAATCAGACTAAGGTTACTGCGATACCATACATATATAATATGCAGTACAACGTTGAGTTAAAACTACCTTATCATTATGTAACATATATACACTGCTTGACATAAATAATAATGGCATATTTCATTGATTCTGCAGGGCAAATTAATTAAGTTTTCTATTTTTCTTTATGTCAAGCAGTTTACCAAGAATTATATCGTATGCTTTGTCGAAGAAAAAATATTGATAATACAATATTTGAATAAATGTTATGGCTCAAAGACTGAAAATACAATATAATTGTCTACCACTCCTCCTTAAGTGCACGTAAACTATGCTTCATGGTCAGTGATGTTTAGGGTGTCGCCTCATTTTGACGACTACCACTTTGTTCTTCAATCCTAAGGATCGTCATTGTGCGACAAGAGTGGCGTGTGTTAGTGTGAGTGAGGCACGACTCCAAGGGAGATGTTGACCGGCTCATCTGGTGCGGTATCATCTCTATTACAAGACAATGAAACGACGTAGACTACACACTCGCCCTGACACTTTCAGTTGTAACCCCACCTTTGTCCGTTACATGTTTCTAGAGGGGTTTCGTACGGATCCCGTGAGTAGTTTTACAGATACAACAGGCTTAAAAAGCTGTTTTTAGCCATTTTGGGGGCTGCAAATTATGTGTCTAATTGACGTGATACTTTGAAACTATACCCTTTCCGTCATCGAATGAAGTTTACTTTCTTTTCGTGCATTGATCCAAATTGGCACATGTGCAATAGTTTCGTAAAAAAAAACCTATTTACTAACACACTGCAATCATTTTAAGTTTGCTTCAAATGCGTTTAAACTATTCAACTTGTGCCCATTGTACCAACGTATGAAAAGAAATCACTTCGGCCAAGGGCGGAATTAATTGTTAAATAAGACACAATGCTCATAAAATTACTGCCTATAAACGCTCTAACATAGATAATAACTGTCTTTTCAGGCTGCAGTGCTTCCAACTGTAACCTACGAACCGTATGTATGTGAAATTCATATAGTACCGTACACTGAACGTTGCTACAGACTTTCCACCAATAAGATTATATGGTCACCGCTTAAAGTTGCATAGTAAAATGGATCTGCGGGTATCTTGCATGCTAGTTCAGCGCTCGTCTCATTGTAGTGATGTCCGATGAGGCAAACTTACGTTTTCAAAACATTTGACTATGTAGTACAAACAATTTCCAACATTTCTATGTAACGGTTTTGCAATATCTGCTCCCTTTCAGGATTTATATATATATATATATATATATATATATATATATATATATCAAAGTAGCTTAAATAGGGACTCGTGACCTTAACTCGTGGTTGTAATCTTGATAGGTAACGAGTATGGGCGGGATGCAATAGTGGAAGAAACGGAATAAATCACTCCCTACTCCAGTCACCGAGGAAACTTGCCTGCCGGTGTGAAAGGAGCCTTAGTTTTAATGTACACTGTTTCCCACGTGACATCACGAGTGGTTGCGGGCTCTCCAAAGAGTATGGAAGTAATAGATGAGACAACCATGCTATTGGCAGGTTTGAACGGCGCGCGCTTCGTTCTGCGCATGAGCGAGTCGTGGAGTTATACTGTTTTTTTTTTTAATTTGGTATTTTCGTTTTTGTAACCTAATAAGGCTTTGAACTAGAAGATCGCTTTTTCTAATGTTCTAAACTAACGTAAACTAATCTGAACTGTGAGATTTTAAAATGTTTGTTGCAATGGGAGTTTACAATTAGAATTTATTGGTTTGTAAACATACGCCATTGCTCGTGTTTTGCTGATCAAACCTGTGTTGAATGACAAAGTACGAAAATGAACAAGAAAAATGAAATACATAACAACAAATATAAAACACAACACACAAAAATAGAAGAAAAGCAATTCCAGAGGAATTCTGTCAGGATTTTTTCTATATAATTGTTATATTAGACAACAAAGAATTCTAGAGATATAATTCAGTCGAATATGGACACAACACACAGACACAAATATAGGACCAGATTCCCAATAAGGAAATAGACAATAAACATTGAACAGTGGACAACAAACACAAGACAATAGACAACACAACACAAGTTAAAACTAATGAAAAAATGCAACGTTTCGGGGATTGCGATCTCTCCCCGTCTTCAGGCTGAGACACAGCTGGTCGGAACACCAAGGTGCTAGAAAATTGGGGCTTATATAGCATGGATGATTTCTAAACTGCTCGGCCAATAGTCGCAAAGCATGTGTGATTGGCTGTGCTCTCGACCAATGAGGGGCAGGTACTTTCCTGGTTGGCTGAGCACCTCGTAGTGATGTTGGCTGGAGTTCTGCCGAGACTGTTTAAAAGAAATCTGTTTATTTGTTTTATTTATTTATTTTCTGTAACACTTTTTTACTAAAGGCAACCACATATTTTTCAGTTCAATGCTCTGTTGGCTTATGATGTTTTGTTACTGGCTATGTAAGCTGATTCTTTAATTTTCCTTTTTAATTCTGTATTTTTCCTGGCTTATTGGTGTAGCTGAGTCGCAGAGAATTTTGTGACTACTTCCCCATGCATGTTCGGCATTTCTGGATTTCACTTTTTTTGCGTGTTGTTCTTGTGTTCTTTGACGCGAGTGGATAATGTTCTGCCAGTTTCACCTATGTATACAGAGCCACATTCACATGGTATTTGATATATGCATTGGTGAGCCTGTTACCCCCCCGCGTTACTCACTGTCATACCAGCAAGTCGTTGTCAACATACAACAGCGCATTCACTTCTCAGAGGTAAAGACTGGTCAGATGGATTGCACTACATGAACCTATCAACAAAACTAAGCAAAAAAATACTATGTGATAAAAAGTCGTCAGGCTCTTAAACCCGGTACAAACAATCCATAATTCAGTACCTAGTTCAGTACACGTAGCACTGCAATAATGTGTACAACTACGCTGGTTCCTAACAGAATTCCATACCTAATTTCACAGATAGAGCCCGTCCTATTTATCTTCGTAGTGTATGTTCACGCGCTTGTGCAATGCACAGTTTCAGCCACCGCGCATGCGTAGTACGCTAGCAGGGTTGCCACACAAAAAAAAAACGATTTAGTGGTGACTGCAAAAATTTTTGTCAATATGGGCCTCACCAAATATTTTTGCACTGGTTACAAATTTTTTGGTTGTCACTGCAAAACATTATTGGGGAAACCAAAAAAAATTTAGCAGTCACCACAAAAAAAATGTGGTAAGGTCCATAATGACAAAACATTTTGTAGTAACTAACAAGTATTGTTTTCAGTATGTGCTTTGAATAGAAATAAATGTTTTCTAGTGAACACACGATAGTCGGATGTTTCCGAACGTAAATAATAAAACATCGTTTCACTTATTTGGCAACTACGTACAAGTCTTGTTATGAAATAGTGTTCGGGAATTTTACTGTTGTAATTAATGGAACGTAACAACCAGCATCACAAATATATGTTTCTTCTTTATGTACCGATACATAGAAATAAGCAGTGATAGTGTATAATACTCAGCACGGACGTTTTATTACATAATCCTATTATGGAATCTCAACCGACGTTTGTGAATATAATTAAGTAAGGTATTGAGCAGAGAATTAAGGACAGTATGTACCGGGCTTTAGTTTATGAGGAAACTCACTTTGAACATCCAAAGATACCAGAAAACTGTAAATAAGTACGGATTGCACCACGTGGATAAGAGAATACTCTTTGGTAACAAGTTGCCAGGCTCTTGGTTTGCGATATAGGTCCCAAATACCAGAGATTGGCCTCAAATACCAGTGAGCGGGAATGTAGGGCAGGTTGTTTACACTACCGTGTCATTTTTCTCGTAAATAAAGGACCTAACGACTTTTTACCAACAAGTATTTTCCTCTTAGTTTTGGTTATACAGACTGTTCAAAAATTAAATGCCCAAGTTGATAGGGAAGATAGAGACAAATACAAATATATTTCGCCAGATAACCATGTGTCAGAAGAAAATAGTTCAGAAGTAATGAGTATTCTGGGGTATCGGGTGTGGTTGAGAAACACCAATGATAGTTGTTTTCAGTACTTTATTTTTGTGATCAATGTTACAATAAATGTTCAAAACGAGCAGCATTAACCTCAGTGCGGAGCACTCTATGTTGATACTGCAACTGTGTTGCTATGGCAACTGTCGTGCAGGCTAGTGCTACGAACATGTTTCATGGACCTCACACGCGGTCTATGAAGGTAAAGTTTTGACACTGAGGAATATAATGTGACTACTTTTTGTCGCAGCGCTAGTAGTCTTTAAGTGGAAGATTTGTCTTTTTTTTTTTTTTTTTGTCTTTGGCTCAGCAAGTTTTCGCAACTTAAAATGTGTAGTCGTTATCGGAATTGCTGTATTCTAGAAGAAAAAAATTGAAAATCCAGATAATGTAGGGTCTATATACAATTTTGTATTGGAACAAATTTTCAGCCATAAAATTTAGTTTTTCGATCATTTACAAGTAGACACGCATTGCAACTATTCTAAAATTGTGTAGGGTAGGAAAGAATAGATTTTGTTCGAATGTGTTTACTAAAACAATAGTACTTTTTTTTAAGACGACTTATATCAACAGTTCCGCATACATGCCAAAGCATTTATGGGTAAGAAACATACATATACAATACCAGCTTATCATATTAACATAATTTTATATAAATAATTGTAAAAATTGTAACACCGCCAGATGTAAACCAGGCAAATCTTTCACTAAATGACTACTAGTGCTTGGCGACAAAGGGAGTCACTTTCTCTTGCTGGAGAACATACGCAGTGTCAAGACCTCTTCCTCTTAGACCATGACCTCACACACTTCCACTTCTCACCGTGGACTACATAGACATCGACGTGTCTTTTGCCCCTGTTGACTCGGGGTCGCCGGTATAGTGCGGAGCTGAGGAGAAGGCAAGGCTCAGGTATGCGGCTGATGGTGGGGACAAGCAGGGCGCTATGTGGCCCCCACCACCACCCTGCCGTTCTGCCTTGCCTTCTCCACAGCTCCCTACAATAGGAGCACGAATGTGTGTAGCGAGCACAAACACACACAGAGCACAAACCACGCATAAGCGAACACGGGACATCCTGCAACATCGATACCGGCTACTCGCGGAGGTTAATGCTGCTAATTCTGAACATTTATTGTGACATTGCTCAGTAAATTAAGTACCGTAAACAATTACCGACGCCGTCTTCTGAATCACACCGATACCCATGAAAACCCATTACTCCTAAACTATTTGTTTCCGACACGTGGTTATCTGGAGAAATATATTTGTATTTATATCATTCATCTTCCTTATCAATTTGAGCACTCTATATATTCATTTGCTGCAGCCTGTATTCACTAATTACCTTACCTTTTTGCTCCATTTTTCTGTATCTAATTAATGAAAATGTTTTCGTATACTAAGAGTATGGCGACTTTTTATCATAGAGTATTTTATATTTAGTACATATATCATATTCTGTTGGCACAGTCCATATCTGCGAATTACCTTACAGCCTCTGTATTTTAATAGTTTTTTTACGTATGCGGCAGTAATTCAATTAACGGCTAATGCCTTTTAAAATAACCTTCAAAAAGTGCTGGCTTTACCGTGTAAAGACTATGCTAGTTCCCCGTGTGGGCAGCATTTTTCCATCCTTTTGAACAGTAAAGTTTAATTATCTGACGAGCATTATCGACAGTCGTGGACACTTTCCACGAGGGAAATGTGCATTTTCGAACACGTTTCAATGGGCTATGTTATCTGGTACCCCCTGCCCCCCAACGGCTGGTATCCAAACACAGAGCTCGCAGATCATAGCTCGCTACTCGTTGTCCGCGCCGACAACAATATTTAATTAACGCGCGCCATTCAGTGGTGATGTGTGATTCCATCAGCTATTTACACCGTCCTCACTCTCTCTCTCTGTTGTGTTGGCAACACCAAGAACTGTATTGAATTGTCCTGGCTGAGGTAAGCTAGCTGACGAGAAACAAAGACAGGCCCGTGTGGTACAAATGCAAAACGTTCGGGTATCTCTTGTAACTGTCCGTCCACTCTGTGCCTGGGAGTTTTATCAGGCTTTTGCGTGATATTTTTCTGTTAAAATTAAAACGCAGTTCATTTACTATGCAGTCTGTTTCTCGGCACGCTGAAAGTTAAATGTTGTCAACTACGTATTAGCTGCGAAAGTTCAAAATTATTTTGTTTGCAATTGAAAAATACGGCTGTAATTTACTTTTTAAGCAGTGCCGGAGGAGGTTTTTTTTTTTTTTTTTTAATTCATGCTATATAGGATTTTGGCCTCCCGTGGTGCGAGCCGAGAAGATACACGCAAGGGAAACTACGCTGTGGCACGATCCGACACGTCAGCGAGGGGTCTCGTACCCCTCGACACGATAACGACATTTCTCCGTTCAATGTAGTTTTCTTACCAACGTATTTGGACAAGATACGGAACTAGTAAGGAATTCGGGTATTACAGAATCACACTTTTTAACAGTTAACGAAAGTTCGTGTAGACTAAACAGCTCTTAGCGATTGGTAACGAGTTACATAATTAATACAGCTGCAGGACAGGAAGTTGGAACACAGATTACAACAGTCTGCTATGGAATCGAAGTTTGAATTAATGACGCCGTATAACTTCACTGTCCACGAGAGTTTGAGAAAGGCATGGCGCCTCTGGCATACAAACTTGTGTTAATAGAGCGACGCCACGTAGGCCCGAGAGCTGTTGTCACACGTAACATTTTGGAATATTTATCGTTTTCATTTGTTTGTTTGCTTATATAAGAGTGTTAAAATTATATAAATATAGGCACGTTAATTGCATGCAGATTGGTATCATTGTATTACGATGGCGTAGCTAGGATGTTAGGATGTGTGTAGGGGAAATAAAAAAAAAGGGGGGGGCAATTTAGTCTTAGAATAATGTATAATGAACACCGACCACGCCTTTTAAGCAGGCGGTTAGGGGTTTGCCACCGGGAAAATTTGGATTTCATGGTAAAATAGTGTTATTTCAGCAGTTTCCGTAACTAAATATGGAATAGTCTACCATCGTGACTAGTTTTGAACAAAAATATTATGTACAAAAAAAATACTTCTCATGGAGAAAGCATTTTTGATGTTTTCATAATTTCCTAGCAAACAAGTCACGAGGGTATAAAACGGAGAAGGCGGGGTGAGGGGGTGTTTATAGGGTTTATAACCTTTCCCCCCCCCCCCGAGTTACGCCCCTGCTGCATTATATTTAATAGTCTAAAATATGGGCATATGTGTTTTGATTTTTCTTGCTGTTGTCAACTCTGAGAGAGGGGAAGATGGAGGATGAGTTGATGTGATTATGCCAATGTACAATCAAAAGAAGTAGACTGTTTCAGGTTTTTTTATTCAGCTTCAAATACATGAATGTGGGACGTTCTTAAATATCCTCGATGTGTAATTAGCTTTAAAAAGTCTTGTGGTGGGATTCTCACGATATTATGTTTATTTGTTGCTCGCAACTTCTAGTAAATTCTGCCAAAATGATTTGATACGCACTCAGTTTACGGGCCAGGTGACGGCAGCCTATTGGTGTGATCTCGCTACAAAGCTGGTGTTTCTGTTTAATCAAAAAATGTAATAGACAAAGCCTAGCACAGCGGCGAGAAACCGGTAAAATTCGTGAATTCATTTCAGGACACGCTAGAATTCACTTGTGTATACATTTGTTCTACTATTGCAATAGTCAGTGCCACTCCCTTGCCACGTCACTTATAGGCTGTTCACTATCAACTGAGCACTCAGCAGAACTTGTAATTAATTAAATATATGTTTTATTGGGCCAATATACATTCACATGTGAGAGTGTTGAAATGTTTACACTGGTTTTCAGTTACAAGGAAGGTTTCATATTAAAAATAGTAAAAATAACTGCAAAACAGCTGAGATAAAACTTTATGCAGTGCGCACTTTATCGTGAACGGCCTATATCAACTTCTGCGACCCAGTGTCCTACACCGTTTAACTCGTCTCCGTATCACCAACAACGTGTCGAAGAGCTTTAAACGTTATTCAGCGTCTACCTGCTTACAATAATCTCGGAAACAACTGGCGAAAGTAAAAGGGGTGAAGAGGAAACCTCTCGCGCAAAGGTTTTCGGAGAGTAAAATTATTTTAAAATCAAAAGGTAAATATTTTTGAAATTCGGTTATTGAAGAGTCCTGGATATTATCGTACTAAAAATGTTTTCCAATAAAATGGATTGTATGGTTTCAATCCCTTATTTTCAGAAATACCGGTTTTAATTTTTTACTCAAAAGCAAAGTATACTACCGCCCACTCTGCAAATAGCCATGAAGTTGAGATGCAGGTGTGCACGTAAGTCACTGAAACAAAGTGCTGCAAAAACCTTTTCTGTTAGCTAACATGCCTGTACTTTAGCATCGAGTCACATCCTATCCGCTCTAAGCAGGATCGTAGGCAGGATTTCCTAGCCCCTATGTATATAAGTACGTCTCCCTGCCCCCTACCCCCCCTTCCGCGACAACTCCTTTTATTTATCCGTTGAACGTCTAACAAAATAATCTTAATTTTACAGTTAGGGACAGGAAATTTTCGCGGATTCAATTACCCGCGTGCTATAATTGCACTATCTTACTACGCATACTCAAGCTCGTTCAATGTTTGCTGTTCCACTGAGCAGCAGTTAGTGGACAAACGGTGAGAGAGTGAGAGAGATTTTGGTCAGCACTTAACAGCGAGGTCTTCAGCGCTGGTGAGGGGTGACATGAGGTGAGTATGAAGCAGCGCCGGAATGAAATGGCGGGGGAAACGGGAAAACCCGCCGACCAGCGGCATCGTCCGGCACTATTCCCACATGCGAGAATCCGGGGACCACCCCGCCGGGAATCGAACCCGGATCCCCTTGTTGGGAGGCGCGTGGTCTGACCATTCGACACGTGGACAAATGGTCTGGGCTTGAGTATACATAGGATAGTTGGTTCTAACATGTCGGTCACTGAATTAGCGAAATTTTTCCTGTCCCTATTGATAGTGTGTTTGTGGGTTTGTCCTTTCATGCAGCGAGGGAGCAACTATCTACATGAATGTTTCGCAGAGAAGTAGTTTATGGACCAGAGATTGACATTATGTTACTTTTCAGCCCGAAGAAATGCACTGTTCCTGAGGGGAAAATTGCGAGTGTAATTCTGAAATAACCTCTCCTTGCATAAATGGCTGAACGTATTTTGATGGAATTGAGTATGAAGGTGTCTTACGTCTTGGATTAACAAACTAGATGAACAGGATACTTTTTATCCCGGAAAAACGCACAGTTCGTAAGGGATGTGACTTTAGCAGCAAAAAAAAAATCGCATGGAATTAAAGTTTATATTATAATCGTATATTAAAAAAACTACTCAGTTTTAGTTTAGTTTTGTATAATACACGCTTATAAAGCCAATCGTGGACAGAGGATTTGGTGCTCTGTTGACAAAAATTGTATTATTTTTTTATAACCACGCGAAGGAAGGCGCGGGTATAAGCTTGGTAACGAATAAGGCCATTTGTTGTTTGTTTGCGTTAGTATACATAAATATCATACACACACACACACACACACACACATATATATATATATATATATATATATATATATATATATATTATATATAAATCCTACCTGTCCTGGCTCTGTAAGTATGTCCACCCTCATCCAGGACACACGTAGGAACTGTTTGAATTTGTGTAAACATTTTTATATAAACCTCTTAAAGTTTACTTTTGTACATTTGAAACTCCATGATTGTTAGTGTTGCTCAGTGTCGCGTGTAACAAAATTTAAAAATATAGCCTAGTTTATAACGAAACACTAAAATTTGAACCAAGTTTTATAAATTTTTACTTTTGAGGTCATCCCCTCTCCCACCCAGAAAAAAAAGTTCTCTGTGTCCGAGTCTGCCCTCGGCCTCCCTCCCCCTCCTCCCAATATATCGGTTGTCCTGGTTCTAGTGTGAAACGACCTGCTCACTGCAGTAGCAGCCAACAGACACAGCTTATGATCCAGAATACATAATACAGTGGATTCTAACTTGCAGGTCGTTCAACCAGTGAAATGATCCCCTGTAACTGCATATCGGCCTCTTTGTCTGCATTTTGGCGTCTTCCCTTTAACAAAGGAGCCGGGGGCGCGTGGGAAGAAGGCGACGAGATGCCCGCCTCCTGACCCCGTTCTCGCCCGGGTCAAACAACACGAGCTTCTGGGTCGAGTTAACCTCCTCGCTCCTCGGAAGTACTCGTGGGCATTCGTTTATCCTCGGCGATTGAGCGTAAAGGCAGCTCTATGTCACGGCTGTGGTTTGTACCGTATACAGGCTGTCAAGAAACACAAGCATGATAAGCACGCCACGCGAATTCTGGACTAAAGTTGAGATCACGGTCGTAGAAGAACAGATCTGGACACTCGCCTATCTAACAATGTATTTTGCTTGACCCCCTTGTTGTTTGGCTGTAGTTCGTCAAGTTACCGAGAATGTTGTATTTTTGGCGCTGTTTTCCGGGCGGTCGGACTCAAACTCCGCCCACTTTTTTTTTTCCATTGTTAGATTGCTGGAGCCTTTTCTTAAATTTGTGAGCGAAGGAAGTATTTCATAAATTGATAAAAAAAATACGTTTTCATAAATAGTTTATCTTAGCGGAAAGGAACTGGGCGGAGTTTGAGTCCGACCGCCCTAACTGCAGCGCCAATAAAACACAATATTCTCGGTAACTTGGTGAACTACAGCCAAACAACAAGGGGGTCAAGTTTCCAGGCGAGTGTCCAGACCTGTTCTTCTGCACCCGTGCTTGAGACAAAAATATGTTAGTGACAAAATGCTACACGATGACATTTTACATTCACAGTGTGGCTACATAGCACTGTAGTTATTCCTGTCTGGCGCTCCACAAATATCTTACTATAGGACATTCTGGGTAAAGTGAGCACTAAAAATTTAACCTTTGGAAAATACTACTCGCCATTCCTGCAGGTAATTCAACATTAACTATAGTTGCATTACTGCTTGTATGGTTGGCAGCGAAATTACGCAATATAGTTCCGCGTGTTTTTCCATTTAAATACAACATTGCAGAAACAAAATCAACCTAAATCGACAAAATTGTATTTTATATAATTACTGATAAACTTTTTTTTAACAAACTGTATCGGTTCATACTGACTGCACAGTTTATCTTACACGCGAAAACATTAAGTGACGTGTCCAGAGAGGTTATACATGTCCTGTCGTTAGCCGTTACGCGCGGAAAGATACGAATTGATTGAAAATAGAACTTTGACAGGGCTTTTTTGAGTGCTCACTTTATCCCGAACAATGGATACTGTTCTGAATTGCATATAATTGGCTCAGGTTAAAATTCCGAGCAATTTCAAACACGATTCTATATTTACTTGTCATAACATACATAAAAAAATAGTACCTGGACGTGGGACGTTTCAGGGGGACTTTCTCCGTGCGGTGTTGCCACATTATGCACGTAAAATGTCGTCATCCAACATTTTGCCACTTACATTTTTGTCTCCAATTTAGCCCAGGATTCGTGTGGTGTGCTTACATGGAGGTAGGGGTATACAGGAGATGACATGTTGAGATTTCCTTGAAGCAGACGAAATATATGCCCGTTTTGCGGGAACAATACGTTATTATTGACCAACACACAGCAACGAGTAGATATAGTAAGGTTTCCGTAAGTGTCTCGTATGGTATCGATACTGTACAATGAACAGATTTGAATGAAAACGGTTACGTGCGTTGAATTCGGGTGTAAAGAGAGAACAGGTACGTGAAATACATCTGCTACTGTTACATTTCATGAGTAAAAAGGCCATGTTTTACATTAGCATAGCGTAATTTACGTGTCTATGCAGATAAACCTAGAGAACATGAAGAAACAGCCACATGTGTGGTTTATTTACGCATATGTACGTCACTGACGATGTGCAACTGCTTGCTAATAGCAATAAAACAAACAAATTTGTACACAAAATGGTAAATAAATAGCATAAACCAGCATAAATGTTAGTTTAACAATGGTGTCAATGCACAAACAGTTGGCGATGTCGGTACTCACAGAAATTTGTTTCAAAACGCAATCATGTTGTTGACTTTTAATTTTATTTCGAAATTTTGTTCTCCAATCAACGTAGACTGATACAAACATGGCACAGCTGCTATTCGATAAATCATTCTTACTCTATTGCTCTTCAAACTTGGAGTAAAATACATTGGCTCTTATGGCAGAGACAATATTAATGGTCTACAGTGACCACGTGTATAAATGTTCAAGCAACAAGGGCACAAATACACCGACTTCACGTATTTGCCTGGGCAGTATACGGAAAGGCCACCCCCTGTGTGCATATTATGCTGTTGTTTCTGGACAACTTGTATAGGTCGAGTACTCACTGGGCTGCGCTGTAGCAAGATCCTGATGCAAACATATTTTGTTATTCATACTGTCACGTGACTCCGACGTGTACAATATGGAGGACGGGTTTATGTTACTACAGCCGATGTTTATGCGTGTTTGTATTCGTTTACTGTTTTATGTGAAACCTTCATTTGTAGACTCGTTCTTGACCGCACATCGTGCGACTACAGCGTCAGTGACTTCATCTATGCGTAGAACTATTTTTTTTTTTTTTAATTTCAAACTACTGGGCTCTTGGCCTTTATTTTCAAATCACATTTAATTTGGAAAGCCCTTCCAACCCTTGGGTTCCTTGGGACTATTAAACTATTAAATCCTTGTCTGCCCTCAGCCATGTATTTTGGCCATAGTTACTAGCAAGAAGAATTTCTACAAGCAAGGCGGTTGCCTAGTGATTTTCTTCAGCAGTTGGCCACAATATTCTTGTTGATATGTTCTCAGTGGCTAGCTGGCAGTTCTTCTCCTCTTCCCACTTCCCTGCCACTTTTCCCCAGTGTTTACACTATAAACATAAACTGTTTATAAAAACGTAATTTTATCCATTTATGAAATACTTCCTTCGCTCAAAATCATAAAGCATGGCTCCAGTAATCTTTATTTACTTTATAATGTAAATACTGGAAAAAATGGGCGGAGTTTAAGCCCGACCGCCTTGATTGCAGCGCCAAAAACGCATTACACTCTCGGTAACTTGGTTAACTGCTGCCAAACAACAAGACGGTCAAGCAAAATACATTGGTAGATAGGCGAGTGTCCAGACCTGTTCTTCTACGATTGTGGTATAGGCTCCACTTAAGCTCAATCTGTACTATTCTCTCATCTCTGATATCAACTGACTACGCGCCTATTGTTGGTAACGTATTCATTTTTTAAAGTCTTACATAAATTATTTTATAACTATATTCTGGCGTTGTCTTCGTGTGACTAAAATATAATACTTAAAGTGAGGTAAATTTTTACAATATTTTACTGATAACTTACAATAGGCGCATGTTCAGTTTATGGACAACAACATCCAACTATTGTGTCATCTACGATTACGTGATATGTTTGTAGCATGCGCAGAAGGCTATTGTCGTTGTATCTTATATTGACTGTACTACATACACAAATTTATTGTAATTCCCTAAGCCAACAAACCCATCTTTAGATTCGGCACACTAATTTAATCAAACCTGAACTAACAATTGTCTCAGCAGACGGGTATATGAGGGGAGATGTCTAGCTCAGTCGCCGAGGATGAACGAACGCCTCCGAGCATTTCCGAGGAGCTAGAAAGTTCAAACCAAACCGACCCATACACTCGACCAAACAACGCTCTGTACAGACGGTGCCCTTAGTGTAATTTAATGTGCACGTTATTTATAATTTATCGCATGTAAATTTCTTTACTCAGGAAAAAAATATGTTTATTTCCAAAGTAATCTCACATGTCTCTTCTCTCCAGCTTACGGTAGTATATGGCTAATTATTCGGACACCACAGAAGTAAATAATAATTATTATTCCTGTAGTTTTCACCTTAGATGTAATAAAGTATTTATTATTTCAAATAAACTACTTTTGTATTTTATAAATAAGTATTTCTCTTAAATTATGGATATTATTTTTTATCGATTGTCTTACAATGTGTGTTAAAATTATTTACTATCGAGGTCTTCAATTGATGTATAATTGGTAGGAGTTAAGCAAAAAGGACTAACTCACATATAAATTTTCTTTGAGATAATATGAACTAGAAGGCGAGGGCAACGCGAAGTATGACTTTCAAAAAGAGCAAGTATTAAATCATAATATTTGAATGAAATTAAAAGGCCAGAAAAAAACTGTCTGTACAAAGTTTAAATACACAAAGTAACTTCGACCTTAGCATCTCTGTTCCAGCGAACTGTGTTTTAGTTCCCTTCTGCTTAACTCTGACCAATTAGTGATTTGGCTGAACGTGGGAGAACGCCGTGGGGCATGTTTTGATTTCGATATCATGTTATTATTACCTGTCTGCAACAGAAACGAATGTTGAGAATACCAGCAACACGCGATTTTAATTAATATTATGTAAATTTCTGTCAAAAAGTTTTGGTTTCATCTTCCTCCTCTCTCTCTCTTTCTCTTCCTCTCTCGTCAAGAAAAATTTCAATAATAGCATCATGTAACACGCCAAATTACGTAAATAGAATGAGTAAAAATAACTGAACATAATTAAATGCCACTTTTTTTTTTCGAGGTAATGTTTTCCGTACTGTAAATTTCAAGGTTTTCCGTTTCGACTTTTCGAAGATACACCACTTACTTCGAAACATGAGATAAGCTATAAATTACTCTCCGAGGCGTTCTCACCGCAAGGTTTAGGGTTCGAGTCCCAGACGTGAGAGCTTATATTTTTGCAGGTTTATTATGTAAAACGCTCGCTGATTATTCTACCGACATAAAGCTGATGTGTTCTAAATTAAAGCAACTAAGAGCAATTGTATCGACCAGTTATTCGTAATAATTTTTTGCGTTGAGTAGAATTGCCTGTAGTTATTGCAAGATACTGCAAGTATTTGGCGAATGTGTTTTATAATTATATCGTCCTTACATTTCTATATTGCCTGTAATGTCATAAACGACTTAGAATAAAACAGCAATGTTTAGTGTTATTAAGCCCTACGCCATATAGGAAAATAGTGCTAAAACAGTCCGCCTATATATGAAAATGCGGGATGACCATACGCTCTAATTGCTTGCAACTTTTTGTAAGTCATTTGATGCGGTCGTCATATCCAGTGCGTCCTACGTAACAAAAATATGCTCTTGAGGCTAATTGTTACCACGTACTGTTCAAACAATCTCCGTGGCATGGTGGTCACTGGTATTTGTTATGTACGCTGACAGTTTAAACACGTTTTCGTCATAATAGATCTCAAATAATAGTTAGTAAGCATTGTTTTAAACATTATGGTTTTATTCAACGACGTTTTTTGATATCGTCAAAACTAATATCCTGTATGAGTTTAGCTAGACTTTAATTACAATACGTAATTATAATTATCTACAAGGATACACCTCTCGAAATACTTAGTGGTAGTTTCATGATTTTATATATATACACACACACACACACCAACACACACACACACACACACACACACACACATATATATATATATATATATATATAATGTCTATAAGCAACTTATATGTGTTCTCATACCATTCATTCGACTGCGACGAAAATTTACAGTGAATAACGATATTGTAGGCTACAAGGTTTCCTTATAAGTAAACATATAATATTTTTGTATTTAAAAAATCTGAAATTGGAAAATAAAATTTAAAATATTAAAGAATTTCGTAATAATACAAAAAAAAAATATGTAGGATACCTTGTAGCCTACAACATTATTATTCGCTGTAATTTATGTCAGTTGGTTTTAGTGACGTACATAAAATCGTAAAATGCAAGTTTTGACGTTTACGAGTCATTACGCAAAGACTATGAGAGATAACAAAATTTCATAAAAGCGACATTTAGTCACATTTTATGTCTAAAACAAGAAAAAAGTATCTGGTACAAATAAAAACTAAAAATAAGACGATGAAAATTGGTGTAAACCGTGCACGTAAGCGGTGACTAAAAAATCTCTACATTTTGAATTAAGTGAGTTCAGTACCTGCCATCTTCGAATTATTCTATTTTACCTGTAAGTTCCATACAACGAGAATTATTCAAATGTACCGTCTGACATTGCGCAGATGTTACCTTCTTTAGGGTTGCCGAACTGTCGTATCTTCAGTTCTAAAATATTGTCTAGTAACCTTCCAGAGGAGGAAAGTAATTTTTTTCTAGGGGTGGTCACAGGTATAGTATAAGCAATATCAGTCAACAATGCCAACTGTATACAATGTAAGAAACTATTCCCTCTGTCTTGTCGAAGCATAAAACTTTATAGAAAATTTGTAGGACAAATTAAATGCAAAAGTTCTGTTATTCCTAACCGACGGGTACTGATCCGCCTTAAGAGAGTTCACGTGACAAAAATGCAAAATTTTTATTTGTAACAAACATTTTTTAGCTCTCGTAGTCTTCTCATAGCGACATGAAAAAAGTCAGAATTTGCAAGTTACTGAAACATAGGCATAACAGAAACCAAGTTACTTACTAGAATGAAATTTACACTGAAATTAGGTATTAAGGGCAATACGCTAAAATATTTAAAAACACATAGTAAAATTCCTTTGTAGGTATTTTTTAAAATCTTAAAATGATTGTAATGTACATCAATTACCTACAGCAATTTTTAAAAATGACAAACGGACTTTGTTCTGCTTTAAAACATTTTAGCATATAACCCATAATATGTAATTTTAGTGTAAATTATTTCATTCAAGTAAGTCACTCTGTTTTTGTTATTCCTATGTTCCCGTAACTTGCAAATTCTGACTTTAAGGGGCCTCCCTAGATAGGCGCGTTTGTGTGTGTGAGGCAGGAGCGGTAGGAGTGTCATTGACCGACGTATGTAGTGTATTATCGCCTCTCCGCGCTACCTACTCAGTGCAGTGCTTTATTATTATCCTTTTTCCTATGGGACTTTAACGGTGACCACATTTTTTTTTTTTTATTTGTGGCCAGCATAATTCAAAATCTAACGCTTGTTTCTATAGTTATGGTTTTCGAATCCGGTTGTTATTTTTCCGTATACGGCAGTCAGGAAAACCCATTTTTTGATCATTTTGAGGGGTCCGAAAATAATGCCTCTAATTAACGTGCCAAATTTTCAAAACTATAGCGACATAGTTTGATGTGTGTGTTCTTTTCGTAGATATACAAATATAATTTGTGTTCAATAGTTTCGTCGAAAATAGAATATTCGTAACTCGCTACAACGCGTTTCAAGCGCAGGTACGGAGGTCCTTTAACATGCCGCTATGGAAAGACTAGGAGAGCTAAAAAATTTCACAAGTGGAACATTTAGTCACAAGTAACGACTGTAAATCGAACACTATATCATTCAAATATAAAATTATACATTTTTGCTACGTGAACACCCTTAACAGTGCGTGGTAGATAAATAAACGCTGAAAACATCAACTGATTTCTACGCTTTTTTCGAAGCCAGTATGGACGAAATACTGAATAACAATCCTAGATAATAGTATTTGCCAACTGTATGAGTAAATATTTATTCAGAATTACTAATTCGTTACGCGTGATCTCTTGCGCCGCAGTTAAACGCACGAGGTTCCGGCGTCAGAGATTGGGCCTCAGAAGTTTGTAACACTGGAAACTATTTTGTTTAAAACGTTGGCTAAAACTATTGTCTAGGATTGCTATTGTTTAATTTTCGCAAATAGGCTTCAAGAAACCTACAGTTATAGATTAATGCTTTTAGCGTTGAATTATGTACCACGCCCTCTTAAAGCGCAGCATCCGTAAGTGATGCAAGGTAGTGACCCGAACGTCGTCGCCTACACACAGGTCCTATCACTGGCCTTTCAGTTCGGCCCCCGCACAGTGACTGGTGAACAAGCCTTGATGCAGTGACATTCACTGCCATCACTACTGCAACAAGCCTGACTTGACCAGGCCGACACTCGCGTGGTACTCGTCAGGGCGACGATAATCCCGTTATGTTTGTTTATTTCCTCGCAGCAACTCGCGTAACTCAGCTGAAACAACTGAAGGGTGCGTGTGACGCCGGACTCACTAAGTGCCTCGGTACGTCGAGTGTAAACTGGAATAAAAACAACAGAACTGTCAAGTGAGAGATTCAACATTGTTCTCAATAGCACTCGCACGGGACTGTTGAAACCAGACACTCGATACAGAAGTTCGTTCTCTCTCTAGCTTTCTCTCTGTATCCACACTCCACTCACACAACATGGAGGCAACAGCAATCACCTCTGAATCCTTGAAGCAGGGGTAAACCCTTAACAACTTGCCGTTCTGCATACAATAATTTTACATGCCCTTCATTTTAGTATCATAATATGTCATTTATAGTCATTTTATGAAAGCAGAACTCTGCTATCCAAGATGGTGACCAATGCACCACCTTAAAAATGAAAATATATCCTTCCCCCTCCTTTTTTTTTTTTTTTTTAAATTTAAGTTGTTGTACCCCTGATAGTAAACAACTGTTGATTTCACAAATTGAACAGATGCAATTTCAGGAAACGGAAGCAAGAGCACGTATAAAAAGTATTGTTAACTAGTTGTTAGCATTTCTTGCTTGTGTGTGGTGGTTGTTTTGAGCTCCAGCTTGACATTTATTACATGATTGTTTTTTAATATTCTGAATGTAGGTCAAAATAAAATGATTAGTTATTTCGTTACGAATTCAAAATCCTGTTGAAATGGCTGGTCTCACCATCAGAGTCCGTTTGAGCATTTACCATCAGAAAACAGAACTGGCAACATTTACTTAAGGCTTTCGGGTAAGGTAAGGACAATCCAGCAAACTAGGTTAACATTTGTATATTTTCTTGGATGGTCGTTAGACACTTCTTCCACTGGAGTCCAAGAGCAAGCAAGGTGTGACTTGATACGCGCGAAGATTGTTGTGCGTGCCGATAACCGGGCGATTCCTCTCTCAAACTGCTGCTACATGGAGGTGTAGTACAAACAGTCTGGCCAACACGAAGACTTCCATTACGTGTCTAGCCGTGTCTCTGAAGCGAAACTTTTACATATCTAGGATTTGGGAATTTGGAGTGGATAGATTCGAACGTAATGAAACAGTGCTGCGTGCGGCAAAGTTGGAAGCTATAGACTTGTTGGTATTTCGGTGTCGTTTTTTTTTTTTTTTTTTTTTTTTTTTCACTATTGAATATAGTCAATTCGTTATTATATATAAACTAATTAGCTGTTTCTTTTACATCCTAAATTACGAATTCTACTATAATATTTATTTTGTTTTAGGGTTGATTTATTTAGAAAAAAAAATTTATTACTAAATTAAAAAATATTTTTTTTTCTACATACAAAATAACACTACGGGCTTTTAATTTTCGTTATTACTGTTTTAATGGATATGGATATGTTTTTCAGCCTAAAAGCGGAGTATAAAACGTAAGTAAACAGCAGCCGACGAATTTACGGAGGTATTTGGGAATTTTGCATTCTACTTCACCTCAGTAAATTTAATACCCTAAATCCTCAAATATTTACTGCACTAACCTGGTCAAGTGGTTGATTTAGTAACCGAAATAGTCGTTTCGGACACGGTCTCTGAGTTGAACTAAGGTTAATCCTACTACAGGTTAGAAAGATCAATGTTATAAGTTTTCCTCAGGAAAAATTTCTGCCGCTTGAGCGCTGGCATCGGTAGTGCAACGAACTGACCAATCACAGAACATTCCTGAATTTTAAGTTGCATTAAATTGAAAAATTAAATGTGAAATCTGTTTCTTTTCACTTTAAATTTAAGTTAAAATAATTTTTATAATTTCCAAGTTCATTTTAATTTCATTTTACTACGGTTTCGTATTTATCTGGTACATAACGATTGAAGCAAAACTAGTGGCCGAAATTTTCCTTGTGCCAAGCTCTCACATAAGAATACGTATTTTCTCTCTATCCTGTAGTAGAATTAACCTTAGTTGAACTGAACACTTCGTTTTCATGTACAATGTCGCAGAAAAAATTTGGCGATATTCAAAAGAAAATACAAGTCTACGTGTATTTTTATGCTCTGGGGCTAATTCCATAAATTATTATTCTTAAACGATTTTGTTAGTGACATGGTAGTAGTTACGTCATACCTTTAATGAAAGATAAGTCAGACTATTCTTGAAAGAGATCAGGTAGAGAGTAAGTACATGAAGATAGATTTAACATTTGTGGACAGTTAGCAAGTTCGATGAATTCTTTCGCGTTAGAAATCAACAAGATAAGAAAATAAAGCTATACACGCAAATTAATTGTATTTTTTGTGATTAAATTTACAATTTAAAAAAAGCGCAAGTGTTTTTATTCGAATGAACCATTAGATTAGCTTAATTGTGTTTATTTCAATGTCTTTGTATATTTGTTTGGTAAAATCTCACGAATCGTAATTAGTATACACATGTACCGTGAAAAATATATGCAAAATAATTCTAATGTGGTGTTTTTTTACAATACTTTTTGTAGGAGTTGCTATGTTCAATCTATACTATTTGAACTACGTACAACATTATTTACACCTAAGGTGCTCTGATTTGTATAACTCCGATACGTATTTTCACTGTCTAGTATATATATATAAGTTTTATGGTGCATATCATTCAACAATCTGCGAACGAATGATTTCAAGAATTGTCTGAATATGTCATTGGTAAAAATGAGTTATACTTTGAATTAAAGTTCCCTCCCTCTATTGTACTCGAAACAGATCCGAATGCATATTGCTGCTGGTTTAGCACACACAAATATTTTTTTCATTTGCAATATGGTTAACGAATGTTGTACAAAGATATTTTTAGTGATTTCCTTTTCGGCCTTGAATGAAAATGTTCAATATCCTTTTATATGCTACCATAATGACGCACCTATATTAATCATTTCTACTAAAATTTAATGTGTTCAACTCATACAGCTGTTTAATACTTGACCTATATATTGTGTTACACTTACAGTAACATGTTAATGGTTTTTAGTAGAGATATAATTACTTTTAAAAAATTCGGTAATTATGTATTGAAGTGGTCATTTGGAAATAATAACTTTAAAGACCTAGAATAAACAGGAAAAATAATCTCCATACCTTCCTTAGAAACACACTAAAGGTGCGATGTCATCACAAGACGGAAAAAAAGATTTTTTTGGGTCCGAAGTTACTGTTTTTTTGCTAATTTGGCGAAGTGCGAAACGTCAACAAGCCAGAGTGAATAGTAGTGTAGAGGCCGTCGCTAGGTTTAGTTTGAATCAATTCAACAACAGCGCATGCATGTACATATAGCTGGACAAACCTGTGTCCGCGGAAAATATGTGAACTAAAGTTGTCTCCCTCTTTGCCACACAAACTTGTCA
>PNEQ01119983.1:0-117410 GCA_003012365.1 Medauroidea extradentata
CTTCCAGTCCGCAAGCTGCAACACTGACCCCGGATCGCCTGTTTCCTATTACTCGCTTCCAACAATGTCCTCGACAACTGCTGTCCTAGCCAACTAGCCCACTAGTAGGGGATGAAGGGATGAGTGACTGGCCCC
Source organism: Medauroidea extradentata (assembly GCA_003012365.1). Lineage (NCBI taxonomy): Eukaryota > Metazoa > Arthropoda > Insecta > Phasmatodea > Phasmatidae > Medauroidea > Medauroidea extradentata. The sequence goes on from PNEQ01119983.1 coordinate 136, forward strand.
GCCTGCCTGCGCGCGCAGCCTTCCTCCCCCCGCACCCCACTCCAGGCTCCTTGCCCAGCAGCGGCGGAGGGGTGGGAAGACTGCCGTCTCGGTGCACCTGTACTTGGCCGGCCGGCCGCCTCACCCCCCCCCGGCACCCCTTCACATTCCACGGCGCTGCCACACACGTGTTTTAAATACGGTAATGCCGGCGCGCGTGGGCGTAAACTACTCGGGTGCCGCGGAGAGGGGGGGGGAGTTGCCAAACAAACTCCCTCGTTGTGCCCTACCGAGCCGCAACAACCTCCTACTCAATTCCGCCCATACACTCTGGGTGAGGACAAGAATGAATGTCCAACAACTAAAAACACAATTTGCACAGATTTCACATTCACAGGTGCATGGAGAAGCCATTTCGATGCCATTGTAAGTAAAGTGAGGTTCTTATGTTGACCTGCACATCGATCTGCCACAAGTCTTACTGTGTCGATTCCCTGTAAATTTGCTGTCTGGAGTGCATTTTAGACTGCAGATGCTATATCATTAGATGATTTAGGCCTATCATTCTCGCACCAGGTGTAAATTGAAACATGTTTAAATGACGTTTGTGAGCGTGATGATCCAGTAACTACAGTAAAATGGTAACAATACAGCTGCCGGCTGTAATAAGCTACATGGTCAGCCACTTTCGGTAACACCAGGTTCTTTTGACAGTCAAAAGAAATAATAAGCATTCCTTTCCTTTCATCTTTCAGTGTGCAAAGTGCTCTGTACCTCAGTTTATGCACCCTCAATTCAATCATTAGTTCATTCATTTTTTTTTCACATCTGTGTTCGTTCGTATTCTTGCAGTCAATTCAGTACTCTTAGAACATACATATGTAGAAGGAGCTTTGAAGCTATTATTAAAACATGTGTTAAATATGTGGCGGAACATGACCACCATCCCGTTCGAACCTTTGAAATACGCCAATAATTCTGTGCTCTGTAATTTCCAGCGTAGACAAAAATGTCTGCCTGCATATGTGTAGTGGGTAGACAATTACCAACCTGATTTACGATATTGTATTCAACAGTCATACCTTTGTTTGGTCGTGTATTGGTTCTGCTTCGTCTTCTTTTCGATGGGATGCTGCGACAGTATTTCAGAATGAAGGCATCTTGGGCAGCTTTATTAGTGTGTGCATAAAAAGCACTATGGAATTATCTGATGTCCTTCATCATCAATAACCTGCAGCGTTTTATTTTTTCGCCTATGATTGCACGATGGATATTCCGGGAAGCATTTCACAGAGTACCTGAAACAAAAAGAATCAAATTACATTAAGAATCGTTATCATTTTCAGTTCATATGTTAGACAACCATGTGCCATTTAAAGACACTGTGTTGCCTGAAAAAGTCGTACAGCAATTACTACGTTTCCATGTCGTTTTCAAAACAAGTCTGGTATTTAATCTCGACTGAGTACAAACCTGTTTCCATACAACTTTGGAATCAAAATAATATAATTTCCATTTTTCGTACCAACATAACACCCACATTAACAGTATTCAGGTAGTTATAATTTATATTAACACTGTTGCTAGCCCAAAGCTGGAAATAAATTAATGGATAAAATTTAGGCAATAACAGCAATAAACAGGAAATCAAAATCATAAGTACATTATGACCTATATTTGAGTTACTATTGGAAAATGTACATAATTGTTATAATGTCCACTGTTATGAAATTATCACAGTTTCATTTGTTGTTTATGAATTGTACCCATTAACTATTTTCGTGGGCAACCAGTGACTTACTGAGCTGCTATTACCTTGACTAATGTATTGATGTATTCAAATTAACCTTAACTGCCTCTCTCGTGTACTTTCCCATGATGATTGATCTCGCTGGCGCTTCCTTGAGTGGCGTTTGTTGGTTTCCTTAAGGGCGTTCAAGTGGGGAAAAATTCATAATTTTATATTTGTATAAAATAGTGTTAGTTTTGTAGACATTACTTAAGAGTACATTAACATCTAACAGAAAAAAATTTGCTCATCTAGTTTTCCCGTAATGTCACTTCAAAGTCAAAATTTGCATATTTTTACTTCATACAAAACTTGAAAACCAGTAAATATAATGAAATGGAAAAAATCTCATCAGAACTACGCGTCACCGTCTACGACTTGAAGCATATACAAACACATTATAAAATATTTCTGTGTTTAAAATAAATTTCTAAAAGTACCAAAAAAATTTAAATTTTGAAATTTTTTATTTAACATATACATTTTTTGTAACGGGTTTTAAATGCTACAGGCCATAGACAGTAATGCGTAGTTTTGATATGATTTTTTTCATGTCATTATGTTAACTAGTTTTCAAGTTTTGTATGAAGTAAAAATACGCAAATTTTGACTTTGAAGTGCCATTACGGGAAAACTAGATGAGCTAATTTTTTTCCGTTAGAGGTATATGTACTCTCAAGTAATGTGTACAAAACTAACACTATTTCATACAAATATAAAATTATGTTTTTTCCCCACTTGAACAACCTTAATGTGATCAGACATTATAGAAACGAATTTAAATTTTCTTGAATTTAAATAACGTCTTATTTCCAGCAATATCCCAACGACTGTTTCGCATGCAACAATCATGAAACTACATCAGCCATCTTGTATTTAAGCTAACATGAGACTCGTTTCGTCTTTGTAATTGGCTGTCATGGTTTTGCCAAGGACTTGGCCACTTTTGTAAATAATATTATTGGGATATGGCAGATTTTTAAACTAACCTCAATGTTCCGTAATACATTTGGCAAGGATTTGACTGGTTCTGAAACCCATTTTTTTTGGTAGGTATGTAGCCCTGCGGATGACGATTCCATATATGTATATATATTTGTTTTTGAAAAATAAAATTGACTTGGCTACGTTTCAAACTAGGCACCTCATATATGTATGTATGTATGTATGTGTGTGTGTATATATATATATATATATATATATATATATATATATATATATATATATATAGAGAGAGAGAGAGAGAGAGAGAGAGAGAGACAGACATACACACATGTGTGTATACATACATAAATACACACATTGTCTTACAGGCTCATGTAAGAGTGGAAAATTATTAAGTTAGTAAATTAAAAGATTGGCATGGCGTTAGCTATATGTTCTATTTTATACTGCTAAAGAGTCGCATGTTTCACACACATTTTTAAATACATTTTCTCGAGTGACATTACCAAAATTTTTGCGACTTCACTTCAATGGTATCTTCTAGTAAGCAGAGTGACAGTTTCTGATAACTTGAATATGTTAACTTTAATACATGAAGCAACTTGATAACGCAATTCGAAAAGCCAACACTAATCTTTTAAAATAACATAACATTATGTGGCGAGAGTTGGCGGGACAATATACGGGAACTCACTCACAAAGTGTTTGAAAACATAGTTTGTATGAGACAGTGGTACTATAAACAGATATCATGACAAGTAAAGGTTAGATACACATTTACGCAAGTCACTTAACAATTTTTCAAAGTTTTAATGAAATGAGGTAATTTTTCTAGTATTTTCTTAAAAGAACACACATTATTTAGGGAGAGTAAACATTACCTCAACCTCACTCATACACGTTTTATTATTTACAATGGCTAAGCTGAACAAGAACTGTCACTATCACTGCCTATTTCTTCCTCACTGTAGCTATCGACCTGTGTCGTCACTCTTGTGGTCCTGATTGATCAGAAATTAATCTACAGTAATTACCATGATCCAGTCGTTCTTCCAGTACTCTTCTTCAGTTTGTTTGACATGCACCCAGTCCCAGTCTTCCCTTGTTATAGCTTCAACAGCTTCTTTTGTTAGTCGCTGCAAAAGTTAAAGTGATAAATCTCCAGCCATGTTGTTTGTGCGAATATAATGTTTGATCTCAGGCAAGTTCAATGGCGTTGAAGTCGCACATAAATGGTGGTAATCTTACTACTGTACGGCCGTACTGCAGAAATTGTTTGTCAACTGAAAATTTTTTTTCTTGCCGTTGTTGCTCCAGCAGCTCAATTAGAGCAGTTTTCCTCATTGTTTCATCGCATGTGACTCCTTTTCTGTTGTCACCTCGCTAAGCTATCTTTTTAATGTCATACTTAGACGATGGTTTTTCCAACTTTTGAGTGATCTGGTGCATTGTCCAAAACTATCACAAAGTTTGGTAGAAAATTTGGCAATATTTGTTTCGAAATCAATTTCTCGAAATTCTAAGCATTCATCTACCCTTGATAGTCTCCTGTTGACGAATTCACCTAGTAAATCAAAAGTCCACTCGGAAAAAAGCCTTCTTGTGACCCAATGTGTACAACAATAAGCCTGTTTGCTGCATTCCCATTTTCCAGTCAAGGGAATTAGATAGGAGAGGTAGCGTCCATCCGGAGGCTAAAAGTGGAGGGGAGAGCGCCTGTCCGCGTGACGTCACGGTGGGTACTCCGGCCGCGGCTCCGTGCCGACTGCCCTTGCTTAGCAGGGTAACATATTTTAGCACGGTGCATTATATACTCGTACGCTTTGTATGTCAGATCTGTGAACACTTTTAGATTATGGGGCTGTGACCTGTAAACATTGACTACCACTTTATAAAGTTCCGAAGGATGCGTAAACAAAACAACAATGATTCGTCACATTGCCATACTTTACGAAACTACTAATATCTACTCATTTTTAAATAACATTTCAGAACAATACAGTTATGTATTAAAGTGAAAATTATTTGAAAAATTCGTCTACACATTACATAATCACTGATAAAAATTTAACATTGTATTTGATGTTTCTATTGTATGAAGTGCTTGATGAAACGAGCTAATGTATCACAGAAATATTTGTAATTTTGCACCATGAGCTGCTACATAACGATACATTACACTTTAAAAGAAATAAAAAGATTGAAATGTACACCTTACGACGATAAATAACTTCTATGTAGAAAATAAAAAAAAAATAGTTCATAACTTCTATTCTTACCATCATAGAAAATGTTTTAATAGGCCTTACTAAAAAAAATTACATGGACTGAATTAATAAAACAATACACATGCCTGATAATTGTGATTGAGGCTGCACGCAAAACTGCTTTCGTTTTCGTTTTTATCTTTTAGTATTGACTCAGCATGGGCCCTGCGGTTCAAATAACGAAGTTGTTTAACGAGTTCTGGCTAGTTTCTTAAGTATCTGTCGAGAGGTGTTCGGAAATTTCGTAGTGAACTGCGTAAAGAATGACTGTATTAGATGAGGCTCACTGCTGAGTCCATTCCCATGGTAACAGTTAAACATTTCTGCAGCACAGTTTACCATTGTGAGTAATGCCTGAGATGGTACCTTAAGTCCTCGCGACTTAAAGACTCAATCCATCCACCTGCACATTATGGAAACGAACATCATACACGAAATTGACAAAATATTTCATTTCATTTATTGTAATCTTTAACATACTTACCTTCATTCAAGCGAGGCTCCTTATTCACTAAACTCTCCTCCTTGCTGCAATGAGCCAAGTAGCCAGCTAAGCAACGAAGTGCTTCTCTTTCATCTGAACTGTTCAAAGAGCCTGCTAACTGTTCTGTTGTCTCCGATGGTTCGTCTTCAATGTCATCTATAACTTTGCTAAACTGCCCATGTGTCTTATTTGATTCTGCATTCTCGTCACCTTTTTTTTCCAGTGTAAAGAAAAGTTGCCTAATATGGGGAGGGTCTTGTTCAAAGTCTCATAACTTGTTATATTTTGAACCAAGAAAAAGTTTAATTAAGTGATATTTACACTGATACATTACTTCCACACATGTATTCCCCGAATTTGTTTTCTAATTATTAATTTATTCTTATGTCAGTTTGAGTGTACAATCGTTATCTCTCCATATTGGTCCTAATTTGGGGAGGTGCGTGCTTTAACACAATAAGTTGTTTCATCATGACTTACATTAGACTATTTTGTTACATTTTGAAACAGAACACTTGGGTTAATGTATAAGTCATACAATTCTCAAGAAAATGAACACTTACTTGCATTTAAGTAGTAAAATGTCAACTTTTTTAATACAACTGTATTTTCTGTCAATATGAACACAATATCTCAGAGTTTTAATGTCCGTTGTAATTATTTACGTGTTTGGCAAAAATCACACACGAAAACCTTCCCATCTGCTGCTGCACAATCAGTATGGCTCCACTTGAAACAACTGTTGCACCGAATCCACGATTCTCCCTCATGGTCTTCTGAGAATAGTCCTACACAGAACATGCACTCCGCATCACCTTCATCATCAGAAACCTTAATTTCGTCGTCAGACTCATGCAAAGAAAGGTTGCTCTCATCATCAGAATCTGAAGAATTCTCTTCTAAATACTCTTTTCTACGCTTATATTTCTTGGCATTTCTTTTGGTTACCTGCTTATTCTTTCAGCTGGCCTTTTTCTTGCGTTTCCCACGCTTTGTCTTCTTTTCCTGCCTTCTTGCTTTAAGTTTTTGAGAAGTTTCTAGTGCTTGTTTGAAGGGTGAACTTGTGATTAGTTTTGCAGAGCCACCCTTTGATGATTTGTTTGGTTGTAATGGTAAAACTGGAATAGGGTTTATATCAGCTGGCTTTAAACGCTTTGGGAACTGACCAGGATACGAACAAGTGGGTGAAGCTGACAGAGGTGAATCATGTGCTGCTGGTCCCCTCAAGCTTTGAGAAGACGAAGCAGACGATGAAGGTGGTAAAGGTGAATCACATGCTGATGGTTCCTGCAAGCACTGAGAAGATGAAGCAGTAGAAGCTGGTAGAGGTGAATCACGTGCTGCTGGTTCCTGCAAGCTCTGAGCTGTAGCAATGGATGAATCATTGTTAAGAGTGCTAGACATTTCTCCGAAGATGGCGAAGTCATGTGGGCAAAATATGTTTCTATTAAATTGATAAATACCTCCTCTTTGAAAGCCTTAGACTGCATTTTCAACTGTTGCTGCTCTGAGGTAAGCCCTCCCAAACAATTCTCCTATTTGATAAATAGCCACCATACGCCCTACATTGTTCCTCAACCACTGTTCCACTTCTTGAGAATAGGAAGTCTTGAAAGACGACATGAAACACATGTCCAGTGGTTGCATTTTATGTGTGGAATGCGGAGGGAGACACACTATTGACACATTGTTTTCTCTGGCCAAGTTAATGACTGCAATGTTGCGTGTATGTGTTGTACGATCATTAATGATCAATACCACTGGATCTTCTTTGGTTGATTTCACAGTGCGTATGAAGTGATGAAACCGCTGGGTAAAGATATCTGATTGAATCCAGCCAGAAGGATGGCAGGCAAAAATACTTCCCGGCGGTGTACCATTCATCAATTCAAGCTTCATGTTTTTTCGTGGAAAAATTATGAGAGGGGGAACATAGTGGCCGGCGGTACTGCAACAAGTCACAACAGTAATCAAGCAACCTCTTTCCGCAGATTGCATGCTACAAATCTGTCGCTTTCCTTTCAGGCCAACAACTTTAGAGTGCCTGTGTTGAACGACTGTGATTCCAGTTTCATCACAATTATAGAGGCGAACTGGTGAATGATTGATCAAACCTAATACTGGTTCGTATAACTCGAAAAACTTTTCCACCGCTACAGGTGTAAACGATTTTGCTCTAGCAAACGATATACCTTTTGGTTGTCTAAGCGACAGCATAAGGTTTCGTCGCAAGTAATTGCTCAGCCATTTACGCCCAGATCCATTTTCTTTTGAAAATCGAGAATTTATTCCATTTAACTTAGCAAGCTGAAATGCCATTCTATGCACGTCTTTAAGGGTCAACCCGAAGAAACGTTGCTCCATGTCAATACAGTATTCAGCTAAGTCTCTTTCCATATCTGGAGGCATTGATGATTTCCTACCTAATTTCGTGGAAATCACTTCATCTGGTTCTTTATTGTGATTGCTTACATACCTTTCTAAAGTTGACTGCAGTACACTGAATATTCTAGAAGCTTTGTAGCTGCCCATTTCTTTGCTCCTTACTGCAACCACTGCTGCCTTCATATTCTCTTCGCTCTATTGCTTCCTCTTTGACATCTGTAACATTAGGATTGACTAATACGAATTAGCTTTTCAAATATTTTTGGGTGGAGGTAGCATAAATTTTTTTCTCATTGTTATTTAATTTGACAATGATATTAAGAAAAAATATTTAGATGGTAGGTGTGTCTATTATACAACTACATATAAAAATATGTTAGCTTGGATTGCCATCTATCATCTTAATTTGGATTGATCCCTACTATCTTGAATGAATTTGGAATTTTTCAAGACTTAAATTTGAAAAGTTGTTTGAAAATTTTGAATAAAGGACAAATATTTCATTTTTAAATATCATAGAATTGTTAAAGTTTCGTTACCATATTTGTTTCGAATGAGCAGTCATTCGGACAAAATAATATATATTTTACGTATCACCGTTTACAGAAACTATAATACCATCTGTAGACAAAAACACAGATTTCAAAGAATGTGTTAATCTATGCACTATGCCATGGTGAACTATAAAATGTATTAACTCTCTGTACTGACATGCAGTGGAGTTATGCTAACAAATCGAAATCGGTAAAAGAATGTCACATCATTTTTGGAAAACAATTCTGTGCATTAAAATTACTCAAAAAGCAAAGACGTAATTTGTTCATAAGTAAAGACCATATAACATTACAAAAATGCTACATAATATACTTGAGTAGATAAAATCTGTTACAGAACACATCTTTATATACGTATATGTAAACAATGATACATTCTCTGCTGGGTTCTGAAAGACAGTTGTTTTCAATATTGATTATGTACAGATCGCACCTAATTACGCGATGCTTTGCTCTCCAAATGTTACATTTACTAAAATACTATAATAATGATTACAATACAAATATAAAATTTGTAAGCAATTAAAAGAAATACAATTAATGGATCCTGATATGGGGAGCCCCATATTGAGAATAATAGGCTCCATAATAGGCACATTCTCATTATACACATGTTATATGTTTACATAGCAGATGTGTGCAGCATTTAAGATTTTGTCACATAGTGTTTTAATACACATATTTCAATACAGATTAATTTACTCACCTTCCGTTAACAACACGTCAATCTTTATAAGTCTGAAGAAACTTTGCAACACACAAGATTCAAACAACTCCGTCTGAAACACAATAGCAGCTGTTCATGTTGGCGAGTTTGTCAGTCCAGTGCACTACACACTAGCTCTAGTAGTTACACCTGTCATCGGTAGGTTGCAGCACCTTCTTAACTGGGAATTGCACCTCCCCATATTAGGCAACTTTCCTCTACTTGAAATGGAGCTGAAAAGTTAAATATGGCTTCTTAGAACTGTCTTCTTGAATACACGTTCTGATGGAAGAGGCATTTAGTTTTCAAACAAAAGCATTCGTATTCAGTATTTGAACTGTGTGGGTGTGGGGTTGTCGTTATTCCCAATGCGTCGTACACAAGAGAAAAAGTTCTTGAGCACATCCTGGTTAACACGGCAAGTAATAACATATCTCAAGTTTTCAGCTGAAACCAAATAGTTGTACAGTCCGGTCACAGATTTAATAGACACTATTATTCCTTTATGAAAAGGCATTAACAATGTTTTACCTATAACTCTCATGTTTTCTGCAAAGTCTTTTTTATAGGATTTTAGATTGCTCTTGAGGTTAAACATCGAAAGCACTGTGCTGTGGTTTTCGAAGATCTTTCACATCAAACCATTCATCAACCAAGTAAAAAAATCTCGAGATTTGTGGTTTTTGCGGGAACTTTCTGCAAAGCAAAGTTGCTGTATGGTGGGAAAATAGCTGCGTAATGTATTTCACTTTCTGTCTTGCACCGCCAGTTACATTTAGATGTACTGTGCAATCCAGTTTAGGTGTCAGTGAAAGCTCTTTGTCATAAAGTATTTCCTGTACCTGCCATTTGAAAACTTCAGTTCCACATGGAAGATGAACACCATGATCCAAAAAATTATTTCTCAATAGCTTTATCAAATGAGGCACGTCAGCAAATACCCATACTTACCTTGTAAAATCTGCTGGATTTGTGAAAGAAACATTATTTTTGGAAATTTGTAAGCTCCTCCACAAACTCTGATTTCCACCCCTCCCCTTACCAAATCACTCACTATGGCTACAACTTTAAAACCAGAGTCTTCCATTTCTTTAGTAATGTTTTTATTAAAATAATAATAGATAGTCTGTTTCCATTTAGAAGCCAGGCCTCTGGCTATTATAACCTGGGCGTTTGTATGGGGGCCCATTATTTTGTCTTCTCGTTGGTCGTAACACATTTTACCGTCTATTCTCATTTCATCAAATGAAAGAACAGTTAATCGCTGTAAGGACGACATCGATATCGATCTTCTCTTCAGTACTGAAAGGACTTCTTTTGGATGCCAGGTAAACACCTTAGATTACGAGTCCATTTTCTAATAGTGGATAACCCTGGTAAATGGCAGACCTAAATTTTTCCGCAAATACCCATGAACTTTTCTTGAAATTGAACGTAAGGTTACAGTGTGCAGCTATACCTTCATCTTCCCACCATATTTGTCTTTTATTCTTGTAAATAAGCCTGCCTATTTGTCTTGGAGTGAATGTGTCTTTCAGAACTTCTTTTAGTTTTAGTGACATTTTTCAGGCACTGCATATGCTGGATTTTTATACTCTAGAGTTCTTGCTTAGGTTCCGAATTTTTTTTTCAAAGATTTTTCAGACTGGTTTTTACGTTTGATTTCTTCCTTCAAAGACGATACGCGCATTTGGTACAATCTTAGCTCATTTCCTAGAAATGTGTTTTTCTGAATGTTGTTAATTTCTTCAGATAGTAGACTAGAACTTGGCTGATACATTACATGTTCATTTGGTCTCTGTACTGCTGTGTGGTTGCCATTTTCATTTTCTTCGCATGTAAAATTTCCCAAATATAGTTTTCTTTTCCGGATTTCTGTTAAATCAGATAGTAATTTTCTTTTAATGATAAGTAACGCCCCTGGGCGGTGAGTCGCAGGGGTTGAGAGGCTCACCTCCGGGCCAGCAAAGTTAAAGAAAAGGTTCTGAGTGAAGCGATGACTATGAATATACTAATGATTGAATGCAAAGTTCTGAAGGGCCCGAAGTGACACGCACGTCGACAGTCTCGATCTGCCGCATGATGCCAACTGGCGAATCCTTCCCGCGTTGCTGGCGCCATCCAGCCAAAGTGCGGGAAGCATTAGCCGAACACATAAAACATACAATTACAAAAGGAGGCAAAGGCCCAAAACACTAATAATAAAGAATCTCTAAGATAAGAGTCCCAAATTTGTTTAAAGGGAAAGTCTGCTGAAAATTCACGTATATTAAGTTCACTCTGAGTTTTGATTTACACGACACTAAAGGAAATTGACACTGTTGAATTACATAGAATTAATAATTAGACACATGAAGCAGCCCTGATATTAATTGGTCAATTATTACATGAAAATGTTTGAGGGAGAAAAGGCAAAGATGTTCGTGCGGCGAAGTTGGCTGTGTGGGCGAGTCCAACGTGCCGCGAGGCGCAGGGGTGTTTCTATAGGATTTGAGGTTATGTACAGATCAATTATATACATTAAACACAATTACCCCTGGCCCTTAAATGCTTCTGCCTGTCTGTGGTGTGATCCCCCTTGACGTGGATAGTACGGGAGTGCTAAAACAAGGTGTGTGTCTACAAGGTGAATTAACTTAAGTTTCCGTCAAGGGGGAACTTTCCTACCCATAAACGGCAGTCCTGAGGGGCCGATGCACATACCGGCTACACTCGACTTCGCGGGGGTGGTGTCTAGGTGCTGCTACCTCGTGCGCGCACGTGGTCGGGTGTGTTCCCATATGCAGTGGCGGCGTGGCTGCCCTGGCCCGTTCCGAATCAGGTGGCGTTATGCGCACGACGGGCTCAGAGAGAGGGAGTTGCGGAACGACCCGCGTCAACACTTTTCACACTCAAATACAGAACAGCCTTTGCAGTTCGGAAACTTGCATCTCTGCAGCTTTTCGTCGTGTGAATTGGCCAGTGTCCCATTTGGTCTCTTCTGACATCTCGAGGTGGCGCTGCAGTTGCAAGAGATATCTTTTTCTTTTCAGAAACCTGTGGGCTGGAACTTGGATGGCCACGTTTGGTTGCCGTTGGCTTGGTCCCTATTTTACATATAGTTTCACCCGCTTCAGCTCGAAAATCAACCAGTTTCATGGGACCCAAAGATGATGGTCTTCCAGTGTCCCTTTTACTTTCTTACTGGGTTCTCATATATAAAATCCAGGCATTGATTACTGCCAAGTTCAGCAGATGGTAAAATATTCTGAAGTACCATTTTCGACTTCACATGATAATCTTGTATCTGGCGAGTAAACTGTCTAGGAGGTCAACACCACCCATATGCTTATTGTATTCTTTGATCACAAATGGGCACATCCCAGTTTCATAGCACTTTTTTGATCGGTTGAAACGCCTCACTTCTGATGCAGGATTTGTGCCCGCATACGACGACATCATCCGTACACATTTGTTATCTACCCACATGAGAGATGAAATGTCACATCCTTCAAAGGAATCAACATTCTCATGTGCGGTACTCCTGGGAACTGACTTTATTTCCTTTGTGGTCTTCAAGAGAGGGAACTTGCAATTTGGTATCCTGTCAGCTTTTACAGTCCCTAAACAAAAAATACCTTGGGATTTTAAAAAAATCTGCACTACTAGTGACGTATAATAATTGTCACATTAAATTTTGTGGTTATTTTTCCTAGGAATCACATGTGCTAGTCTCACCACCACGTATCTGCTTGCACCCAAGTCCGATTCATTACACAATCTCAGATGGTCAGCATTTTCTTGTCCTATGTAAATTATAAATAAAAATGGGGCTTATCTGGCATGTACTGTTCGAGATGGTGCTTGCCCTTGGTTACACACATCTGTTCATCAACCGCTAGACGTTCTTCAACAGGAATGGAAGAGAACTGCTTGTTGAGAATGTCAACCACTGGTCTTATTTTATGAAGTTTGTCATGGTCCGGTACTTTGTGAGATACAAGTTTGGAGTTATCATTGAAGTGAAGAAAGTGCCTTATTTTTTCGAATTTATTTACTGACATCGTTTCCTGAATGACTGTGAGACCAATTTTTGGGCTCCAATAGAATCGTACATTCTTTGCAGTCATCACACTGGTGAGAATACATATTCTCAGGAATGCTCGTAAATAGGATGTGTTGAAATCAAATGGCTTGTTGAGATTTTCCTGCTCACTGTATTTTATCGTTTCTTCAACACTTTTATCAAAGAGTTCGTCTGTGAAAAAATAGCAGAAAAATTTATATGGTGTTTTCAGTTCTAGAATGTTTTGGGGGAGCTTGTCAGTGCCTGTAAATTTGTATTGTTCTTCAGTCAAATCTAGTGTTTTTTCTTCCAAATTACATTCTTGTACAGTTCAGCCTGGGATTTTTTATTTTGAACTGTCAGTTTTCCTACTTTTTTGGTTTGTTTTGGAGCTTCTTGAGAAGGTAAATCAGGTATATTTACTGCTTGATCTGATTCAGTAGAGTCTGCTACTTCCTCTATAAGGCCTACATCTAACCCGTTTCCAAAACTACACGAATCAGATTGCAGGCCCGCAGGAAAATTATCATGTACTGGTTCTTCAGCACCCTCAAGATGGGACTCTGCATAAATGTCATCATTTCCTTTATTTACACTAGAAAACCAGTTGAATTCGTCCAAATCATCAATTTCATTTTCATCTTCACGCAAATCAAAACTGAATAAACATGCCCTAAAATAATCACTATGTGGCTGTAAATATTTAGAGCACCCAGGTCTATTTGTAGGAAACGGCATTTTGAGATGTATAGTACTCAACAAAAATTAATTACATTTTGCGATATTATGATGAATAACTTTAGATAAATAACACATATAACAGACAACTAAACAAACGATAAAGCGTTGCGAGAAAACTTCCACAGTTGCTGATAAGTTCATAGTGTAGCCGATTGGAAACAAGATGTTTTCAATGAAACTAAAAACTATTTCCGTGTTTCACTTATCTACAATAGTACAGATGTTACCTGTAACCATCTAAACACTGGAACAAAAATTCTCTTTACTTTATATTAGCCACTTATCTCCGACAATAATTATTTATAACTCACGAAAATACATCGTAAATATCACTATGTTTACAATGTTTACATAGTTTATTTAAAAGAAAATACAGGGCACCAACCTAGAAATACATAATTTTTTCATACTCTATGGAAGTCAAAGATGTTATAAACACAAAGATAGACTCGGTTTCATCACCAAAGAATCTAATACATAGAGTAATAACTCGCTGTGACAATCTGCTACACAATGCATTGCAGGGTTAACAATTTTGATGTTCTCAACGATGCCAGTTTGTTGCAAAACAACTTTGTTTGTACGCATGATCTCAAATGAAATGACTACTGCACCCCGTATTATTTTACCGGGAAGTTTTAAATATTGGTTGTTTTTTCCCATACCATGTGCTGCTTGCTTTGGTTAAAGGCTAGTGCTATGTGTGTATTCTTGATATAAAGAAATACTGATTTAACCTTCCCATACAGTACCTTCATTATTTCCAGTTCCATTATATCTTTCAGTAGTAAATTGAGACTATGGGACACACATCCAACACATGTTATGTGGGGGTATTTGTTTGATATATGCTGTCATGCTAGACACATGGACACTGACACATTGTCAGTTACCACCAAAATAAATTTATGGCTGCCTGTTTCTTCCAGAACTTTTTCAACTTCGTGATCTATGGAATCTCCAGTTTCCTGTTCTTTACCAGGATACTGGACTAGGTGTTGCAACAATAAAGTGATGACACTTTCACCACAAATGTTAGTCCAGCCATGTCAGTAAAGCTAGGCATAGTGAATTTTCCATTTGTTCATGTGTAGCATGTTGGACCCTGGCATACTCTGCGTGTAAGAGGGTTGTACGAAGTGCATGTGTTGTGGGCTTCATATACGATGGTCACAAGCTTTTCAGTGCATGAACCCAGTAGTACTGGCTATCTAATAAAGATAATGGTGCACCTGATGCATATATGGGTCTTGCTATATTTTCATCAATTTTATCCTCAGCAGGTGAGATTCTGTCAACAAAAGATACTAAAGCATTTGGCTTAGAGTTCTGTTTTACGGACATACGAGCTGGAACTGATGGTCGTGATGTACTTTCTATGACATGTATTTGTTCATTACAATTACAATTTGAAAGTAAAGAAGAATGCAAAGAACTTGTCTTGTATTCGCCTTTGCCTGAATCTGAAGCCTTTTCACAGGCAGGTGGTCTTGTGTTGGCACTGGCAGCCTGAAACAAAGAAAGTATGAATTTACTGTGATGTGATAGTGGCGTTTCTGTTTCATATTGTTGAAAACTGAGGGTAAGAATTAAGTTAATTGGAAATTTGTTATGAAACATTATATTTTTAAAATATATATAGTGTATTCCGCGAAAACAGGCCATTTTCTTCCATTAAATCGTTTCTGTACTTTTGGCTAGTTTTTTTTAAACAAAATATCAAAATATAACATTCTTAATGACGTGGTGCTTGGGGCATTAACCTTACTAACTGAAACAGTTAAGTTCTAACTTAAAATTGCATTCTCAATACCCAGGAAATAAAGGTTTCGTGTCGGGGAAAAATTAGAGACAAGCTGAACTTTTGGCAGGTGTTAGGTCCCAACTAGAGGTGTATTTTCCCAAAAGTCCCCACCCCTCCCCCCTGTGCTTCCACCCATTTCAACCCTTAAACATCCAATTCGCAAGTTTTTGGATAACCATTCATATATCTGTTGTTATTTATCGCAGTGACACTTTCTATATACAGTTTTATTCCTTATACTATTCTATACAATAAATGTTTCTTGTTTTGTTGTAGGATTAATAGTTTACTAGTTATTAGCTGAGGAATGTCAAGTTTAACTATTTTATGTGAAGTTTTTTATGAATTTTTAAGTTTAAATTTGTTATTTGCGACATTTTCTTGAAACATTTAAGACAAAAATTGTAGAATGATTCTTTAGCATTCCAACGGTGTATATGTTTACATAGTTTGGATGACGAAAGGAATTAGAGGCTGTATGTAAACCAAGCACTCACCTCTCGCAACACGGACTTAAGTAATCTGCCGCGCCCTATTCAAGCTCACTGCGGTGACCTAAAACTTTACTTGTAATTCTTTCTAATCATTCTAAGTAAATTATTTTTACAATTTTTGTTCACAATGCAAAAACAAAGTTGGTTAGATTTTTATATTGTTTTTGCCAGTTTTGGTTTGGGGGGCTTCAACCCTAACCCACAGAGGATCATTCCATTATCCACCACCTATGGACCCGCCGTGTCCCGAACTGGCAACAACCGGCAGCTGTGAAGTGGTATACACGACCGCTTATTCACAGTATGTGACAAAGAGGAATCAGTATCGTCCACATCGTCACGGACCACCCACCCACCCCTAGCTGTTGCGATATTTGCTGAATTATTCACTTATTTATGTGCATGTTTCATTTCCAATGTTTGCTATTATTTAGACATCATACTATGAAATTTATATACACGATTTCTATTTACAACAAAAGTACTTCAATGCATTTTACAAACAGAACAATTTATAACATTTTCGATTCAACGCCTATATATACATAATTCATCATCAATTGCATCTTCATCTTCGGCTGTTGCATTGTTACACGAAAGACCATTGCAGTGTTCACACATAGCTGAACAATGTAAACCTGACTTTCGACATCCACAATAGTTTCCACATGCAGATTTACACGAACATGATACTTAAAGTACAACCTTCTGAGGTATCTTACAGGCTCCAATTTCCATCCCCACTCAGAAGGTTGTAAATTATTTCCCAATCATCTCTGGACTTGCAAATAAACCCTTAGCATATGTTGCTAACATTAATCTGGCAGCATTTTAGCCAAATCAAAATTCGACATTAAATTTGACTTCTTTGCCATCATAGTGAACTTGAAATATCTTGCTTCATTCAAGTTAGAATATTTGTTCAATCCATATAGTTCTAGGACAAATCTTTCTCCACTGATTAACAATTGTTCTTTCGATACAGTATGTTCTGTAAACATCAAAGCATGTTTCTTTGCCTCAGACGAAGATTTTAACATTTCAACTGGTTTTACCTTGTCTAAACCATAAAAGCATGATGTCGTATCGCAGCCACTCACTGCGTGCGCAAATAAGAGGGCTCTTCTGATGTCATGTTGTTCTTCAATCAATGTTTTAACGTTGCAGAATACTTTTGCTGGATCTGTACCACATTTTGGTTTACAAAATAACATATTTGCTTTCTTGGGAATAAGGGCAACTAATATAACCAATAAATCGGTATCGGAACCTACGACCACCACCTTGGAGAACTGATTCAGTTTTTCTATGGCAACCTTCACAATTTCAACAACAACATCTTCTTCTGCAGTGTAGGAGGCTAAACTCTTTTTATCCAGTTCACAAGCTACTGCCTATAACAATGTTTTCTTGTTTCTTCTATTTCCTAAAAAAAGTTTTCTTTGGGCATCATACATTTTGTATTTTTGTCGAAGTTTAGGTCACATGAAGTTTTTTTTTTTTTTGCAGCTCTTCTAGTTTGTTTCCACGATCATACAGATACATACTTTAACATCGCCACGCCTAGTCCCATCGCTTCAGCAGTTGTCATAAAAAAAACTACGCGACTGGTAACATTCCACGGCGTTCTACTTGATGCCAGCTCGCTTAGCAGTCTTAGGGGTTAATACCTTTCGCTCGGCGCGCGATCAATACTCCTCCTACCTTCAGCACACACCTGACTCGCCACCCCTTACGCGCACGCGTGAGCGCACCTTCCCCTCTCCTCTTAATCAGGGCGAGCGAAGCGCGCACTGCACAACAAATGTGATGCACAACCATAACCATAACTTCTGGTTGTACATCACACAAGTAAAAAGACAGTATCAGTTTCATACTAAAGTTGCATCGCCTATTCAAATAGCCACGGAATAACACTCCACCATTAGCAAAAACTACCTATATTTACTTTGTTTGACGTCTTAAGTCGTCTGGCGAGTGAACTTAGCCAAGACAGTCGTGTTTACAGACTTAAGAAGAACATCGACGTCTATGCAACACGACCTTCTCAAGCAGTGACTATGCAACAGAAATATCTGCTCTCAAGCCACTAGAAAATAAGATTGTCTTCGTCTAGGCCATGTGCTTAAGAAAGGTCTTAAGAAATGTTTATGACATTGAATAGGCATTTGTGACGTCATACGAGAACGACTTGACCAAGAAGTTGCTTAAGTTACGACTATGAATTCCACCCTAAGTCCGTTGTGGGCTTTTTTCTTTGGGTAAGATCGAATTCTATTGCATTCTGGATTAAATGTTCCAGAAGATTTTCTTGCAACCTTAACTTGAGTTTCAACACTAGAATCTGGGGTATTACATTGGACCCGTCCCATTGCATGAAACGTGTTCAATCCATAAAGTGTTCGAACATTGACATCAGCATTATCAAAAACATGCTGTATGAAAGCATCATCATTGACAATAGGTGATCCTGCATTTATAAGAAAATTCATATACATGGAAGCTTCGTAATAGGATGCACAAATACCCATAGATGATAGCATGTTGATAAGATGCTTAGATCCATATAAACGATGTAGTGTCAGAGCTAAGCCAATGTGAATTGGTGATAAAAATGATCTGGGTCTTACAACTGATATAATAGCATGGTTTATGACTACACATTTTCTGTCTACCGTTTCAAACTCTGATACATTTTTTTCGTAACTCTTTGTGTGATAGCTGCTAATGTATTTGGGATTGAATGTTCTCCTTCGCATGCAATGTCATTGGTACACGGATATGTTTCATGATCATATGCCTTTTTTTGAATATCTTCTTTAATGATGTCAGCTGCAGCCAATATAATCATAAGTTTTTCCGATTCTAGGTTCCTATCTCTTTCTTTGTACCACGTCTCAATAATTTTATGGACAGTATGTGACAAATACACAATGTTCTTCCTACCTGAAACATTAGATACCATAATGCGTTCTTTAAAGTGTTCAAGAAGAAGATTTATCAGGTGTTTGTTGGAATACGTATCTTTTTTCCCTGAAATACTTGCCAAAATATATTGCAACTCTTGACATGAGTATTGGCATTCATCGCTTTGTTCAATGTAACTGCACAATATTAAAAAAAGATTCTTTATCTGTCATCGGTCTGCCTACAGATCCTTCACTTGGGTTTGTCTTTGAAAAAGTGTCATGGCAGTTTTTATGGTATCTTGCTTCTGGGGCTACAAGGTCACTTACATTTAAAATACATTCTTTCATTTGATCTCCCCATTCATCACTCCCATCTTCACATTTCTGCAATAAGCTGTCTTTAATTTCTAATGTTGCTACTTTTTCCCTACGATACAAAGGAATCTTAGTTGAAGGAATACATACAGCAGGACTTAGTGATGATGCAGTTGCAGCATTTATACTTGATGGTCTCGTATAGTTTTGCCTACACGATTTCCGTACTCGCACACTTGATTTTCCTTCCAAGCTCTCGTGGAGCCCGTCCTTTCGTAGAATACTTGCTTCTGTTATTGTTTTCAACCCTTTTCTAACAACAATAATATCTCCTTCCGTATCTTTGCCGCATAGAATACACGGTAAATCTAAACAGCCCATTACAATTTTGGTTAGTAAGAATATTGGTTATAACATGGTAGATTAAATTCTGAAACATACGAAGACTTAATTACTCATCACTTAGAAAGAGGATGATTTATAGTGGTCGAATAGTAAAAGGTTCCCTAAGACTGACAATTGCGCGTTTTAATGTGTACTTATTTACTTATAATAAATGTTGGGTATTCTGAATAACCATAAAAATATGAAGAAACTAAACAGCATCAGCCCACGGGAAGTAGTTCTTTATAATTCCAATAATGCTGGATTCACAACCTCCGCGTATCGTGCGCACGTATGTATGTATAAAAGTTGAAACAATGAGTGTGCATGCAAGCATTCTCAGCATCACGTAGCTTGTGTACGTACGTACGCGAAGTGGTAGTTGTGAATGCAGGATACAAAAATGTAAAACACAATTAAATATTATTTTATTTTGAGAAGACAATTTCTTATTGTCATAAATTATTTAATTCGCTTCAATAAATGAAAAGAATGTATAGTCACATATCATCGACGTTACATTTAGACGAAAACAATTTTGTTCGTCTCTAATTGCTGTTGTGAATCCAGCTAAATACTTAGCTCTTCTTATTGAAAACATCCTTACCTTCTTAGGTGTGCAAGAAGCAGTTGCAAAAAAATTCGCGAATACGCACCTTTTCAGTTACTAAAAATTAACACTGTACTTACTACTACTTCATGTTATGTGATGTAGAGTAAGAGAAAGTTTGATCAATTCACGCACAAACACGCTAGAACGTTACCGCACGCTTCAAAATTACTCCAAGAACTAGTCTGTGGAGGACGGGCTACTCGAGGCAGTAAACATGTGTAAAGATATTTATGGTCGGGGGTGGTTAGGGACATTTCGATTACTCAACGTGCCAGTCCCCTCGCTCCTGATAGTAGGCCAGCTGTGTTGAACTCCAGAGTCCACCCATTGTAGCACGCACCAGTACAGGTAAGGGTAAAAGGATATGCAGCACCTTCCTCATATAATCTAGTGATGTACACATGTTATCATCATCTAAACTATGTAAACATCTATACCGCTGGAAAGCTAAAGAATTATTCTACAATTTTTATCTTGAATGTTTCGAGAAATTGTTGCAAATTAAAATTTTAAGCTTAAAAATTCATAAGAAACTTCACATAAAATAATAAAACTTCACATTCCTCAGCTATTATCTAGTAAACTATTAATCTTGGAACAAAACAAGAAGAGACCTTTATTGTATAGAATAGTATAAGGAATAAAACGGTATATAGAAAATGTCACTGCGATTAATAACACCGGAGATATGAATGGTAATCCAAAAGCTTGCAAATAGGATGTTTAAGGGGTGGTAGGGGTGGAAGCACAGAGGAGAGGGGTGGCGACTTTAGGGAAAATACACCTCTAGTTGGGTCCTAACACCTGCCAAAAGTTCAGCTTGTCTCTAATTTTTCCTGACATTTGTACATTTTTTCCTTTCATTTCCTTGGCTAAAATATGCTTACACGATGTTCAAATGTGGTCTGTAAGGAAGAATGTAAGAGAAAGGGCCTGATTTAGGCAAGTATTAAACATTTGATGTAGTAACCAGTAGAAAAAACTTCTTTATAAATTTTCTTTCCAATTGTGTACTTACATTAGAGCTGGTGTCCGAGTCTGATGTAAGTGCATAAGATGCTGGTGTGTGTATTTCTTCATCAGGGAGCTGCAAATACATGAACTTCATTATCACTGTCGTTGCCATTGGTAAATCTTTTCGTGACTTCCAAGGGACATTTACAACAAGTAGTCACGACACGAGATGTTTTGTCATTCTGTTGGCATTGGAAAATCTTTATTTTATTTTACAGTAAATACAAATCGCAGTACATTTATTTTAGTCTAAATATTTTGAAATGTTTTCAGCTGTTTTCAGTTAGTAAGTCCATTTATATGACTTAAATTTCAGCATTTGGTAGCATTATGCATAAGCTTTGCATCCAAAATGACAGTCAAATAGTTTTAAAATCAAATTCACAGAATAAATATATTCCAATTTCTGTGATGGGCATGACAACAATTTCTACTTGCATTAAGAACCAATTTATAGCCATAATATAATACTTACTTTCCATATTATCTACTGTATCTTTAGTGTTTGATGTGTCTCACAACATTTACGCAATGAATCCCGCTCATAACATCGAGATCATAAAAAAATTGTACTGCCAATTTTCAACAAACTTAATAGTTACCACTACAATTTGAATGAAGTAAGTTTCCTGCATAAAAACACACGGAATTCGTTTTTAAACCCGGCTCTTTAACTCTTACTCAAAACTGTCCTGTTTTATAAACATATTAAAGAATAAATAAACCAGGTTACCTAATTATTTATTTAAGACTCGTAGGCTAGTTCATTCATGGAATGCATGTGATGTAATGTTGTGACTTCTTCCTTGCTGTTACCATAACTCTGTTGGTTTCAGAATTTTTAGTATATCTTGTAATCGTACCAAAGTTTTGTCATCTTTATCAGACATTTTGAATTAAGAAGTTCCAGGCCCTTTGGGATGAAAAAAAAGTGAATCCTGTACTCTTCTTCAATGACATACATTTGTTTTTTCAACTACTTCCTCAACTAACCAGTTAGTATCATACGCACAACAGACATAGTCAAGTCCCTTAGGTTGTGTCTGCAATGTAACGTTCCCAGTTTCACTGATTTCAATGAGCTAGAAGGTCACTGATTGTTCAGAAAATGATGTGTGCTTGGTTTTCATTACAGAAGTATTGGAATTGTGAGGCGGTCACTTAAGCCTTTATTATTTCCTGTTTTATTTTTATTTTATTTATTTCCTTATGTTTGATTTTTTTAAATTTGATATTATCTAGTTAATTAGTTTCAGGTATTATTGACAGGAGTTTGATAAGGTATTGTTTGGTGTTTTATCTGTATCAGTAATGAAATTGTTCAATTTTAAATTTAATAACGGTTTGTTTAGGCTGAAGCAACTTTGTATTTTAAATTTAAAAATTATCATTTGCAGCTTAACTATTATTGTACTTTAACTTCAGGCTGGGTGTATGCAAGTGTAGTTGGATGGCACAGGTGTGCCTACCCAGTTCCTGGAATTGCTATATTTAGATTTTACCGTTTTACCACTACTTTTACTTTTCATGATGTGCACGTGCGCCGTCGCTCGTTGAGTGTGCGAGAGAGACTGATATGTTTGTGCGGGACGGCATGGGCCAATGGAAGGACGTGCAGTTTAACTGTAATTATGGTTTTCAAAGTTGTATTTTCACTTTAAAGGTAGTTTGAAAGTGTAAAGGTTGTAATTTGTTAATTATATTTAATTTAGTTTTAATTTTCCTGTACGTTTTTACCTTGGTGTGCGGGGTGACCGCCAGAGGTGCTGCAGGGAGCGAACAAGCGTCGCGGGGTCAGCCATGTTTACTTGTTGTCTAGTCGCGGACGAAGATGGGTACGTTGAATGGTGCGTGGGTTGTGTGGGAGCGAGGTGGCGGAGCAGCCATGAGTACTCAATAGTTAAACGTAAATCTTTCAGTGCTTTTGGTCGGCGAGTGGAGGGCTCGTGCGTTCGCGAGGATGGTATAATTAAGATGTGGCGTGTTTTGGTCTTTTGGAACCTTGTTTGAAATCCTTCATAGGTTTTTTGGTGTTGAGCTGTTCTCTCTTGGGAGTGTCAGGCTTTGACGATGATTTAAGACTATCATGATTTCAATCTTAACTGTTTCAGTATGTAAAGTTGAATTTTCATAGTTAATTAATAAAAACAGTCATGCCAAAAAGCTTTAAATTTTTTGAGTAGCCTACTGCAAATAGATTCTTATGGACCACTGTACGATCACAAATTGCCTTTAGCAACAGTGTAGCTTCTTTCATACAGCCCCGTCACATATTTTGTGGTTGACTGCGATGTAAGTATCTTATTTCATCCAAATGCCTGACGCGTTACATTTTGGTGCCGTGACCAGAATATGTGGTTAACAGCGATGTGAGTAGTTTCTTTGATTACGACTGACGCGCTACATTTTCTCGTGCTGTGACCAGGATATATGGTCCAGTAATGTAAGTAACTTCATCTAGATGCCTAGACGCGTCACATTTCTGGTGCCGTGACCAGGATATTTGAAGTTAACGGCGATGTAAGTAGCTTCATTCAAGTTCAGCGCTTGCCCCGATACATTTTTGGTGCCGTGACCAGGATTTGCTACTCTCTCTCTTCTATGAGGATTTGTGGTTGACAGCGATGTAGGTATCATCATTCAAACGCCCGACGCATTACAGTATCAATCATTTAATCGTCGTTAAATAACATAAAAGTTACAATGGAGTGAAGTTGTGAAATTATATTGTATGAGGTAAGGTAAAACTGTACCAGTAGTTGACACTTTAAGAAATATTTTATAAACAAAGTAAATTAATTGATAAATTCAAAGCTGTGAAATTTTTTATTAAACATTTATGTATAGGTTACCACTCAGAAATCTGCTTTAGTTAAATAAACATCACAACAATGCATTTTTAGTTGTGAGGGTGCATTTGCACCAGTACTTGACACTTGCCATTTCTGTGTGCACCAGTGGTTGACATCATATTGTACCAGTAGTTGACACTTGGAGAAATAATTGTTTGTCTACTTCAATGTGCAATAACTAAATTTAAAATGGACACAAAACACTACATAATAATATCAGTATACAGATGTTAACAAATTATTAGAGATCTTGGAATGCAAGTTAAAGTATTCCCACTTACTAGGTAGGCCTAGTATAGAACACAAAATTGTCTTGCATTTTGTTCTCTAGCCTTGTACATCTAAAGAAGTCTTGAAATGATACCTCAAACGAACGCCTAAACTAATCAGAGTTGCCTCTGGTAATTTGCACAGTATTTGTGACCTCAACACTACACTGACATCTGAATCGATAGCCCTAAATATTTGTTTTGCATCAGTACAAGACTTCAAAGCCATGACCTCTGCTTCAGTGTTATTTATGTCTTGAATTATGCAAATATACTTATAAAAGTTTTTTTTTTTCAGAAAAAGATGCTATAACATAGTCCCGTTTTTCAACATTTAGTACATTATTTTCACACTCATCGTCGGAAGACCCAAGAACGCTGATGTCATCAAGACTTTCCCCTGAAGGCACCCAATCTTCTTCTTCATGTTCAGTTTCAGAAGAAACTTTACA
The DNA here is from genome assembly GCA_003012365.1 of Medauroidea extradentata. Lineage (NCBI taxonomy): Eukaryota > Metazoa > Arthropoda > Insecta > Phasmatodea > Phasmatidae > Medauroidea > Medauroidea extradentata. The sequence goes on from PNEQ01119983.1 coordinate 25,137, forward strand.
TGGAAAGCTTTCTTTTTACCTTGCATTTTATTCTTCACCTTCGAATCTAGAAGTTTCTCTTTTTCTTTCTTCTGCTTTTTCTTGTTTCCTTGCTGCTTGTTTTTTTTAACAATTCTTATTTCTCATATAAAACCCATACCTTAGAAGCCACAACACCAGGTGTTTTTTCTTTGTTCACCCATTTAGTGTTTTTTTTTACCTGTGGGCCAGGCCAAAAAAGTGCTCGCTCAAATGGAAATGGAATTATTTTCTCATCAAATGTTTGTCGAGTATTTTTTACTATGTCATTGTCCACAACTTTTGGCAGTTTTGTGTGTGCAAGTGAATCTTGTGTGCATACCAAGCTTTCATATCTGACCTTTATCCCTTTAGTCTCCTTCCGAAGTTAAACCTTGTTCTTCCTCTGGAGATAGAATCTTTTTTTTCTGTGCTCTTAGATCTGACCTCTTCTTGTCTTTTGACTTCTCCTGGAGATATTTTGCATGTTTTCTGTGCTATTAAATCAGACCTCTTGCCCACTAAATTCTTTTGGAGATAAATAATTATTTTCCATTTTCTTGGATCTGACCTATTGTCCATTAACATCACTTCTCCTTTCATTTGGCTCTCCATTTGGTGTCACATTACTTGTTTCAGAAATGTTGGCATGTCTTTGATTTGATCCTGAAACTTTATCTTGCATTCTCTTCCATAAATGTCGTGTGATTTCTTGAAGACTTCTAGCTTATTTGCACTAATCTCTTCTTCCAAAACTTTCAGTGCTACAAGAAGTTCATCTGAAGGAGTACTCATTGTTTTTTAAATTGCAAGAAGATCCCTTGATAGAAGTTTTGAGAAGTCAACAATATCTGGATGATTCCATGGAACCAAGCCACACTTTTTAAATCCATTTTGTAGCATCTGGGGTGTCGCAGTTTCTGAAAGAACTTCATTTAGCAGTAGGGAAAAAATCATGTTTCTGAATTGTGAGAAAGTGTAGATGATGAAGACGCCATTCTTGAACTTTCTGTCGCCAAGCTTCTTTCACACTGTGAAAAACAGCTACATCCATAGGCTGAATGAGTTGGGTGGCATTTGGAAAGCGAGCTACCAAAATTATATAATTTTCTTCACAATACTTGATTGTATCTAATGTTATGTGTGAAGCATGATGTTGACCTCCCAAGAATGTCACAAAAGCAAAACTCCCTCAGGCATATTTTCCAGTTCCACATCATCTTCCTTTTCACATTCTTCACCCCTTTCATCCGATGACTCCAAAGGTACTGGACCGTATTCTTCTGATGACATGTCTTCTTGGGTGAATTTTTCAGGAAACTTGGACTTCAGATCTTTTGATATTTTTCAACTTTTTTCTTGTTCCTTTCCATTTTCCATTCAGCCTTTCTGTGTTCCTTTTTTGCTTTTTAGTTTCTTCCCGGGAAAAATATTCTTGGAAGTCTTTTGAGCTTACCACAGTTAGCACTTATTCCTTTGGAGCTCTCTTGCATTTTTTGTGGTTTTGAGGCCCAGGCCAAAACAAAGTTCTCTTGAAAGGTGACGGGATAATTTTTCCTGTTGGAGTTTTGCAAGTGCCTTCTTGACTACATGAAGCTGGTGAAATTTCCGTAAGACTTCCAGTATTATTAGATGGTTTCATTGTTGTTGAAGACACACGTGAATTATTAAGTTGCAGAACTGAACTGTGCTTAGTGAAACAGCAGGCAAAATAGAAAATTTACTTGAAGTTTCAGGTGAAATTGTTATACCACCTTCGACAGGCAAATCAACAAATGAACAAGGTAAAGCACTGGATACTGAAGGTAAGGTTTAGGATACTGGAGGTAAGGCAATGGACACTGTATGTGAGGTATCAGTTACTGAAGGTAAGGCATCAGATGTGGTATGTGAAACATGTAGTGGTGCTAACAGCTGATCTTGTAGAGCAGAATCTGATGGAGTGGCAGACATGGCACCAATACCAGGTTGTTTTTTTACAAGTTTCCAAAACTCGCAGAGAGATGTGTCTCTTATATCTCCATTTCAAACATCTCTAGCTGTAATGAATAAGTGTAACTTTTCCTCAGCTATAAATGTATCCAGTTTGTGAGATGCCAGTGGTGTCATGTAGAAAATGCACAGATGTTGGGCTTGTTTCTCCTGGTAGAGGGATTATGCAATAATCTGGGCTGCATCAGCTGCTGATGGCTTTGATGGATGCAATCCACATTTGCAGAATGCATTCATGATCAGGACGAACTGAATCAATAATGGCTGTGTCCAGTAACTTTGCGAAATCCTTTTTTAAAGTTGTGTCTTTACCACTGGATACTTGCTGTATTTCCCAGTCATGCACTGCCTTCTTTCATCCATTCTTGAGTTGTCTGAAGACCCCAACATCCATCGTCTGAAGCATGTTGGTGGCATTAGGTAACAAAGTAACAAATATAATCCCATTTTTATCACAGAATTTACTGGTGTGCAATGTTAAGTGCGATGCATGCCCATCAATAAGTAGAATCACAGGAAGATGAATGTTCTTCTCAGCTAGCCAAGGATGGAAAATATTTGTCAAAAATTCATTAAAAAATCTTCCATGTAATCCATCCGGCTGGAGATTTTCATATGCCCCACTGTGCTGGCCTGGATACAACAATATCTTGAGGTAGATGCTTGTATTTGAAGCAAACCAGCAGTGGACATAATTTTCCAGCAGCATTACCTGTTTTCAGCATTGTCAGACACTCCTTTTCATCAGAGCTCACCTTCTGGTACACGCTTTTGTCATGCAAGAACATTGTTGCCTTTTAGGTTAAGAAAAACAGCAGTCTCGTCGGCATTGAAGATCTTCTGTGGGTCGGACAGAACTGCATCTAACTCATTCTTCAAATATGTTTTTACCTCTTCAAACCACGAGCAACTTTTTCGTATGTAACTGCTACACAGCTGGCAGCAGGGTTTATAATAATCATGATTTTTTAAAAATCAAATTAGTCAGATTTTTCGATTAAAATCAGATTGTTTTGATTTAAATACAGTTTTTTATTTAAATAGTTTCCTTATTTTACACAATACTTAATCATTTATTCCAAGCACTGTAGTTTTCTACAGGTGTTTAAAATCAAGCAATTACTATATATCCTATTGTTATTCCTTTCATATAAATAGGTACGATTTTAATCTGACGGAACGAGTTGAAATTCATTCTGGGTGGCGCCAGATCGTGCCTAGCTGCACCAAGTCTTGAAAAAAATATTTTTACAGAACATTAATTTATTCTGTGTAGTTTTGAGATGCATATACCCTTTTCGGAAACTCAACGAAATGTCCAACGGCATGCAGTGTATGTTAGAAAAACATTTTTTTACACAGAAAAAGCGGCGAAACTTGTGCTTTTGTTTAAAGTGTTAAGTAAGTTTTTTAAATCAAAATTTTGTATCTAATGGGGTAAATAAATACTTTTTTAAAAATAATAATTTGTTAGGTTAAACACAAACTTATTTTCAGTCAGTTATGAGGAAATTTTTTATCTTATCGAAATGGACACAAATATAATGTAAGATACTTTCGATAGCCGTAATCCTGCTTATTTTAAATTTTTTTGTAATCTTATTGGATTGAACTGAAAAATATTCAACAGTGTCCTGTCGTGTCAGTAAATCATAATTTTAATGTAATAATTACTCATTATCATTATTATTTGGTCAGGTGAATGACTGTGTACAGCCAGAGTTAATAAAATACTTTTACTGTCGTAGTAAAACTATCACTAGGGCTGCTGATCTTCGCAGAAATAGTTTTTCCCCACTTTGTTTCAGAACCTTACGTACATGTCTGCAGCTCTGCTTGGTGGTCAGTGATTGGATGTTTTAACTCTCGTGAGTTGTAGGGTTCTACGTGTAGTATTGCAGTAACCTTTATGTGATTGGCTCAGTGAAATGAGAGTAGTCTCTTCATAAAGGCACGCTGTCCAATAACTGTGAAGCAGAACTGCAGGTGTGCGTGTAAAGCAATGATACAAAGTGGGGCAAAACTATTTTTGCGAAAATCAGCAGTCCCTACCAATTACGTATTGCAAAAAAAAAAAAAAAATAACAGAACTGCAGAGCATGTAAGTGTTGTTTGCATTGTGGAGAAAAATGTTACAGTATGAGTATGATAACATTACAATGACCATGTTTAAAATTAACGCTAAAATTACACAAAATGTTGTCAAATGTTCTAATTTAAGAAATAATTTTTGTTTTTGATTCTTATATGTACTCCTTGTAAAAGAGGTTATTTAGAAAAAATAATCCACACTTAGAAGAGGTTACAAAATATTATCGACAAAATGTTTTTTTGCATAATGTTGTCAAGTCAAAAGGGCACAGTCTACCTCAATTTTCATCAACATTTTTTTATTTTTTACTAGCACCACATATTTTTTTCTTATTTTAGACACAAAATGTGACTAAATTTGGTTCCTATGAAATTTTTTTATCACTCATAGAAAGCACAAAACATGAAAAATGGAGTAGTGATGTTCTTGGAGGTAAACAATTAATGCTAACGAGTGCTTCATCAGATTCAGTTAACCAAGTGTCATCATCATCATCATCATCAATGTCTATTGATCCACTTGAAATACACAGTTCCTCATCTGTGTTTACATCTCGAGCAGAGCATAGCAAGTCTCTATCAACAGTACGTATTTACAACTCCAGAGATAAAGCTATACATGCTGAATTGATATGGACAATGAAAAGAATTTGTAGCAACTACTCAAACAATTCATGTTCAGATACAAAATCTACATTTGAATGTATGTTTTCAGGAGTGTTGCCAGATGGTTTTTCTATCTGCCCCCAAAAAATGCAATATTTGACCACAGAAGCACTTGGTGTGTATTTCTATGAAGAAATGCTAGAAGATGTTGGCTCATCACCTTATACAATTTCCTATAATGAGACTACAAATGCTGAAAGTAAGAAAGAGCTGCAAGTTACTATCAGAAATTGGTCGGATCTCCGGAATCAAGTTGTTTGGAGACATCTTGAAACTTTCTTCACTGGTAAAGCTGATGCTGTTACTCTTCATTCTTTAGTAAGCAAGGCCATCACCAATGCAAATTTGTCATTGAAAAATCTTCAGATGATCGCTTCAGATGGACCTAACGTAAACATAAGTCTTCAAGATGTTTAAGGAGGAGAAGATGGAAATGTATTATAAAGGTTTGGTAGATATTGAAACTTGTCCTATTCACATTGTTCATAATGCTTTCTTAAAAAGCTATGGATGTGTTTGGTGAAGATGTGATGACATTAGTGATTGGTGTGTATCACTATATTCATGGATGGCCTTCACATTGGGAAGAATATCAGAATATTCAACAGCAGTTAAAACTACCACTACACAGATTTTTGAAACATAATTCTACCCGATGGTTATCATTAATAGCTGCAGGTGAAAGATTAATCGAACAGTAGGCTGGTTTAGAAACACATTTTTGAAGCAGATTCCATCCAAGAAAAGTAAAGATATTTTCGGAAGGAAAGTGTGAGGAAAGTTACTTCTTTACTCAAACAATCAGGGATATTCGACTTCATTTCACATTATTTTCTGCTAAAATTTTTCCAAAAATTCACTACCGTATTTACTTGTGTAAATGCCCCACATTTTTTTTTACTGACTTTGAAATCGAAATTAGGGTTGGTGCGTTTACATGGAATATACAAAAATTAATTAGTATGTTGTGTTTTCTGAGCAAAGTGTTAAACAGTGGGTCAACACTACCCCCAGTTAATGAAAAAAACCTTCAACAACTGTAAACTTATATGGAAATAAGTAAATAAACAATGTAGGGAACTGTGTTTTTTGTGTACACCTAGTCCCGTGTGCGCCATCAGGGGAAGTGCCAGGCGATGTATAAACACTGGCTGTAGCGGGATGGAAAAAATAAGGCAAAAAGATACAAAGGAAAAAATGTGCTTGTGTACACACGCAACCACAATCGGATGATAAAAAAATAAAACATCACTGTCGCATCGCAGGTTTTTTCCCGCCCATTACTCTACTCACGTTTCACGAAACAACAAATTGCCTCCAGTAGTGAAAGCAAGGATCTATCTGCCCACTGTGTACATGAAGTGTGGCAATGCTGTGTTGGCCGTGAATCACAAGGTCGTTGCCTTCCTCTTCTACTCGTTGTTCTGCTTGGTAAACACACGCAGCCAACCAGAGCGCTAGCTGACTACTCCGCCCACTCTTCATCCATCATCACCATCCTTTTCACTCACTCTCTACATGTACACACACAGGCTCGCCCGGCGTCAGTTCACAAATACGTGGGCACGGCGTACACTTTGTTGCATGTGTTGCTTTAGATAAACAGGAGTAAACAAAACACTTTTTTTTTAAATTTTTCTCTCCAGACCCTAAAAATTAAGGTGGGGTGTTTACATGGGCGGGGCATTTAAACGAGTAAATATGGTAAGTGTTTCCAAAGTGAAGCTCCTTTAATTCATGTTCTGCATTCAGAGTTATTAGAAGTTATTGGAACTCTCGCTGGCAGCGTATGTAAAGGTGATGCTGTAAGTGAAACCAAGTCATCTGCATATGATTGGACAAGTTGCATGTTGTTTGAGGCAGTTAATTTGGTGCCCTTACAACAACTGGTACTTTCAGGGGAATTAAGAGGTAAACTTACTCAATTACCAGAAATAGGAGTTTTGTGTTTTTTGAAAAGTGTTCAAGCACATTATATTGCTGGTGCTAAATATCTTTTGGCAAAAGTAATGACAGACTCAGTGTTTTTAAAACAAGCACTTGGAATCTTCAATCCACTGGGAAGAAAATCTTAAAGAAGCTCTCGATACATCAGGAAAGTATCAAAATCACTATCTACGGACATTCTAGACGAACAGCTTGCTTATGAATGGAAATATCTATATTTAGAAAATGAACCACCGGAGAGTGAAGCGGCATAACCACGTATTGATAGTTACTGGGCTTATTTCATAAAAACGAAGAAATTGGATGGTTTGCCAAGATTTCCTCTTGTATCCAAAGTATTAAAGCTGCACTTAGTTTGTCTCATGGGATTGCAGATATTGAACTAAGATTCTCTGTCTCAAAAAAATGTTCTTACAGAGGAAAAAACACAGATGTGTTGTAGGTCCTTAGACAACATCCTATTACTAAGAAACTATTAACTTTGGGTCAAAATACTCATAATCACTTCAAGGGTTATCTTGAAGAACAGAGAGTAGCCAGAGAGAAAGAAGCAATGCTGAAGGAAGAAGAAATTGCAAAGACAAAAGAAGAAGAAGAAAGGTTAAAAAATGCAAGAACTGTGAAAAAAAATATTGAGGAGATTGAAAGTACACTTTCAGAAAAGAAGAGGAAACTTAGTGAAACCAGAGAATCTGCAAACTCTTTACTTAGTGAAACACGTCTTAGGAAGGCTCTGAAGAAAGGTGACCTTAAGGAAGCTCAAGTTGCTCAAGGAATGTTGGAAGGTGTTGACCCTTTGTAGAAGGAAGAAGGCAAAGAAGATAAAGTTAATCAGACGCTTCAAAAAACTGTTGGAAAAAAGACAAGCAATCTCATTACTACATTCTTTACTGCACATTCTAAATAGAGTTTAACATTACAATGGCTGATAAGCACAATAAGTTGTCTGTTTCCTTTTTATATTTTTGTTGTAGATATTTTAAATGTTTGGTGAATATTTGTGTATGATATGCTAATGATGGAAAATTTTGCTTAAGTTATGTGTTTTATTTACTTTTTATTTTATTTATATTCCGTCGAGCGGCACACAGGCAGCTATGGAATGTGTCATATACAACTTACACATACACGCAGTACACATAACTTACACTGTTATACATACAAATACATAACATATTTCAAAATACCAGTTACTATTTAAATCATTTACTTAACATGGTTCAGAAATTCATCAACCAGATAGAAGGTGTGAGTATTCAATATGTTTTTTATTTTATTTATAAATCTATCCTTATTTGTTATACATAGCTGTTTATATTAAATTGGTAGTGAATTAAATAATTTTATGATTATAGAATATAACCCCTTTTGATACAGGGAAAGAGCCGTAGATGACACATGTAGATTGTTGTTGGTTCTAGTTTTATATTTATGTATAGAATTATTTAAATAAAATTTACTGGTATTAGCCAAATATGTAAGAGCTTCATATATACATTGGCTCACAAGAGTAAGAATACCTTCATTAAAAAAAAAAACTGTCTACAAGATTCACTAGATCATAGTTTACAAATTATTCTCATTGTTTTTTTTGTACAACATATAGGCCTACTTTTTTTGAGTCCGTAGAATTTCCCCAAAATATCAAACCATAACTCATTATGGAATGAAGGTACGGATAATATACTAAATTAAGTATATCCTGTTGTGCTATCTGTGCTAATTGTCGTAATGAAAAACACGTTGAGCTAAGTTTTTTAACTGTATGTTTTATGTATACTTTCCAGTTTAATTTTTTATCAGTTTGTACACCCAAAATTTTTGTTGATGTTACCTGTTTCAAAAGTGTTTCATTAATTTTAATTTTAATAATGTCTGTTCCATATTTTTTTATAGAGAATCGAATGAAGTTTGTTTATTAATGTTCAATTCGAGCTTATAGTTGGTGAACCATTTCTGTAGCTTTAATATAATTTCATTTGATTTAGCTTCAAGTTCTCTTTGAGTTTTGTTTTTTACTATTATACTTGTGTCATCTGCATATAGTACAATGTCAACATCTGTGTCCAAATAACTTGTCGGATCACATTTATATACATTAAAAAAAAAGTTACGGCCCCAATGCACAACCCTGGGGTACTCCGAGAGGTATGACCTGATTAACATACCAAATTTACCTGTTCCATACATTTGCAGTTTTTAATTTAATAATTTGTGATTAACACAGTAAAATGCATTTCTTAAGTCACAGAACAAACCTATTACTTGTTGTTTATTATTTAAATAACTTGATGTTTTAGATGCAAGTTAAAATATTTTAGATGTAAGTTAAAATATAGATTTTTTTTGTATCAATACCTTTACGAAAACCATATTGAGAGTCTGAGATTACTCAATGTTTTTCTAAATGCTTTATTAAACTTCCATACATTAATTTTTCAAAAATTTTGGAAAATGCAGGTAAAAGTGACATAGGTCTGTAATTTTCTTTTTTCCTTTTCATTTCATTTTTTAAATATTGGTTTTACTACTGCGACTTTTAATCTATCAGGGAATTCTTCCATCTCTAACATGCTGTTACATATATCACTAAGAGGTGTGCTAATTAGATCCGCACATTTATGTAAAATTAAACTACTAACACCATCATATGCACAAGAGGATTTCGTTTTCAGTGAATGATAATTTCTATTTAATTTGGTGTAGTATGTAATACTTGGATATTAGGTACAGTTTTCGAAAACATTTCATAGCTAGCTCGATGCACTTCACGAGAGCCATCATTTGTAATACTATCTGCTACCGAGATGAAATATTTGTTAATTAGCTCTGCTACATCTTGTGGATTACTTACGAATATATTATCTTCTTGCAAAGTAATCGGTCTTGTATTATCACCAGATTCTTTGCACAACTCTTTTCTAATTACCTCCCATGTAGTTTTAACTTTTTCCTTGGACTTCGTTATTTGTCTGCCTATTTCCATTTGTTTTGCTTATCACCTTATGCAAAATATTACAGTATTTTTATAATGTTTTTTAAATTTGTCATCACAGCTGATTTTATATTTCTTATATATTTTGTTCTTTTTTTCACATGATTTTTAATAGCTAATGTTAGCCATGATTTATTTAATGTTTTATTATCACTAACAACTTTTAAGGAAAATTTTCAAGTAGTTTTAAAAAGATATTATGAAATACATCGTACTTGTATTTGGAGTACATTCTTGAATTATAGGATTCCAATCTTGAATTATTAAACATTGCCTAAAATGGTTTATAGAATAATTAGTTAAATGACTTTTTCTCCCTCTTATATTCCTATTAGCCTTACATTCACGTTTGAAAGCTGTGCCACATGGCAGTGATATAATTTGACGATCATGATAAGATAATCCATTACTAATAGCATGAACATTTATTTTATTTATTATTCTTTGATTAATAAAAATATTGTCAATTGTTGATGATGTATTATTTGTTAATCGGGTTGGAAAATAAATTGTTTATTTAAGATTAAATAGGTCAAACATTGTGGTTGGATCTATTTGATTATTACTGTCACTATTAATATCAACATTGAAGTCGCCACATAGTATTACAATATCTGTATTGTTATATACGTTTAGAAGGATATTTTCTAATTTAGAGATAAAATGATTTATATTACCTGACGGGGACCTATATACACCTATAACCACATACTTTTTATCTCCCTGTTTGAAACTACATGCACAGCATTCAAAGTCTTTTTCTGTGCATGAGGAGGCTGTACATATTGTTTTCGGATTAATATTTGTTTCCAAAAATATACTCACTCCTCCCATTTTGTTAGTAGTACGACAGTATGCAGTACAAAATTTGTAACCCTCAACATTGATCTGTTTTATTTCTTGCTCTTTTTAGATGATGTTCAATAAAATACAGCGATAAAGCTTGGCAATTTTCTCCTATGTTTAATAATCCTACATTTACTATTATTTCATAACTTTTGCTATGTAACCCTCTGATGTTTTGATGTATTACATAAAATTTTTATTCCTATCAATATTTAAGTCATTAACATAAGCTCCCTTTAGATTATTTCCTTCTCTACTCAAACTATTTCTAATGTTACAACAATTTTTATGGTTAGTTAACTTGTTTGTTTCTAAAGGAGCTTTCTTTGTTAGTTTTTTACTCCCCAAGACTCACTAGATTCCCAGATTGATGAGGATGAAAATTCAGGGGTATAGGTACCTTTTTGCAACTACTTTCTTAACAACTTCAGTAATAGCTGTAGTTAACATTCTTTTTCCTTCAGTGTTTAGATGATGACCATGTCCGGTGAACAGTTCTCTTCCTATCTTGGATGTATCTACTACTATTACATTGCTAAAATGTTTGCACACATCATTTATTCTTTTATTTACATCTTTTACCTCCCTGTTCACACATGACATTGGTATCAAATCATGAAACTGTGGAATCCGTACTACCACTATATTTGTAAAGGTTAGTTTAGAAAGTTTGTCTCTCAGATTACATACAACATTGTGACTCTCATTACATCCAACATTATTTCCCCCTAGCAATACTATAACGTCATCTGAGTTAAACGTTGCACAATCTTTCTTACAATGCTTTACCACATCAACTAATTTTTCTCCTGGTTTAGCATTACCCAAAACTGTGTTATTATGCAATAACTCCCCTAAAATTCCCGAAATATCACGACCATGACTGTCTGAATATAAAACTATGTTTGCTGCAGTTTACCTCTTCTTTGAAACATTTAGTTGTAAGTATTTGAAATCTTCTTTAAATGATATGAGTTATGTTGTATGTTCCATGTTCTCGGTGCTTGTGAAATTAAAATTAATAATGATGCCTAATTGTAGCTTAAACTCCACATATTTTTGTAGTGATTCTAAAATAAAATATATTTTCAATGTTCATTAAATTTTCAAGTTATCTAACAAGTCTGTTTCTTAAATTATATTTTCATTATTTCTGGCCTTAACTGGTACATTAGTAGCGGAATATTTTAAAAATTTGTTGATATTTTCGTTTTTCTTGGTGACTGAGGCTTGATTTTCAAAGTATCTTTTTTTTAGATACGGTATCTGTTGGTCTACAAAGTCTCCTTTTTTAAGGTTTTAGTCTAAACATTGTTTTTTTTTTAAAGCCAGATGTCACTTCTAGCCCTGTTAAAGGTTAAGTCCCTCTTCAATTCTTTGGTAAGATGCTGAAAACCTTCCATTGTAATGGGAAAACCTGTCTTCCCTACTATAACAGCCCATTCTTCTTCCTTTGTAAGGCGAGAATTCGGACTCATTTTTCTACCAACTGGAGTTTTTCCTTTTACTTTATCGGAAAGGGCGTTCCTCGGTACACCATTACTGTCATTTGTTTTCTTTATACTGAAACCAGCCTTAACATCAGCAATAGCACTGCTATCATAGCAGATTCTTTATAAGTAAGAATTTTTCAGAGCAACATTTTTGCTGAAATATAAAAAGATGTACTTAATTATTTTATTGCATATTTTCGTAGTCAAATAAAATCAAGTAAAGGTTAATTATTTAGTAAGCAATTAATTATTTGTTAGCATGAAATCTCTAGTCCAATCTTAAAAATAAAACTTTATCCCAACAATCATGTTTAAACATCAAGTCAATTTTAATATTTCATATTGCTAAATTGTTAGCAAAAATTATATTGCTTAACCCCCAATATTTGATTATATTTTTCTGTGGTTATAGTCGTTATTAGAATGTACTAGAAATCGTCATATACTGAACCGATTGTCGTCATGGGTGACAACTATTGGATCTGATTTTCGTATTATATTTTTGCTTGGAGTAGACACTGTATAGTCCGTAAATACATTTAACTTTGCAGCATGAAGTTACAGTTATTAATACTTATTATTCACCAGTGCTCGTCACTTCAACGAATATTGATAAAGCTTAATAATCGGTGACCCAGTTGTGGTCGTCATCCAAAGTATAACAAACCCCAAACAACACTGTTTATAAAACAACACTTTAAACCTTTCTTTAATATATTCATAGAATGCCAAATTCATTATATTGTAATACAACATTAAGCAAATAGTATACAATATTTTATATACACTTACCTTCTTTCCAAAATGCAATAAGTAATTGGTCTCGCAGCACAGAACGTACACATTTGCTGTAATATTTCTCTCTTAAATGTATAAAGATAGGTGTGTTCCGAAATTGATTGGGCACATTAACAACAATGTCGGAAGAAATTGTCATAGGATTGAGGCAGTAGAATATTGATTATATTTGTCGTTTTCATTGGTATATAAATAAAAGTGACGAGCACTGGAGCAGTGATGAGAACTGGTGCACTTACCTTAGTAACGTGCCAAAAACACAGCCCTGGGGAGCTCCTACATTGACATATCCTAACTTGCTCTTACAGGTACCTGCTTTCTCCCTCTTAGGTAACTCTGAAGGAGTTTTAAAGGAATTACTCCCCCCCCCCTAACAACCATTAATTCAAGTTTTTGTAGCAGGATATTGCGAGAATACATGTGGAAGTCCTTGCAGAGATCTAAAAAGACTGCTCCAGCTGTTTTTAATTGAAGGGTTGTTTACAAGAACCAAACAAGTCCAAAATCATACTCATTCAGGAGAATCAAAAAACTACACCATCTTTCCGTATGAACCGATTAAAGTACTAGGATCTCGACCAAGGTGTGCTGGGCCTGCAGTTGGAGCCGCAGGTCAAGGATTACCTCCTGCTGACCCCGAACCTGGGCCTGCAGTGCAGCGATCTCTCGCCTTACCTCCTCCCCCACATCACCACCCTCTTCCTCTTCTTCATCGTCGGAGAAGGCACCAATGTTCTCATCACTGTTGTCCTGCTCCTCCACCACAGACACCATAGATACCACTACCAACATAGGTCGCACTGGAGGCGAACCTATGTGATGCCTCTTCGGAGCAGGCCTGGAGGAGTTGGCAGGTCGTTTCCCTGGCCCAAAACCCCAACAGATTCCACCGCGCTGGAGACATCAGCATCCTGCTGCTGTACGAGAATCAGCGGTGATGGTGACGGTAGTGGTGGAGCTAATGCCTGAAAAGCAGTCACCCCAGCCACAACATCGTCGTACATCTCGTCCGGAGCACAGTCATCATCGCTGTCCCACACATACATCTTGCTGGACATGTTAACGTAGACTGAAGTCACAAGAGCTCCTTCTTGTACACATACACACCCTCCAGCCAATGTGTTGCAAGACCACACTACCGCCTTTCTTCATGTGGTCACAATCTACATCACCAGTCTTAGGGATGTCCCAGGTGCCACCAAGTCGGATAGTTAAAATGGGATGGTCTCAACTAGTGTGCTAGCTACTACCTGGAGCGGCAGAGCGTGAATCAGGGTGAGGGATCCGCACGTCGTTGAGCTTAATGACCTAAGCCATTAGACCGCCGGACAGCCCCTCTCCTCGCGAGGGCGAGATGACGAAACTGCACACCTTACCCCAATCAGCTTATCGCCTAGAGTTTCAACTTATTCAAAGTTTGTAAGTGATGTCATTACTGGATGCCCTTCAGACACCGTCAGTACAGCAGTTCGTACCATTGCCAATAAAAGGAAATTTTCTAGTAAATAATACATTTATTTATTCCTTCATACATAAGTATTCGCATTATTTATATATAATGTTCAATTCGTGGACCCAAAAGTCGTGGGGAGTGTCATGTTTATTTACTTTGATGGGGCGTAGTCATTTTCATTTATGTGCAGTACCAGTCAAAAGTGTTTAGTCGCTATCATGTTATGTTTATCAACTGGCTTAAGAGCGTTGTGATGTATTTATAATAAAGTATTATATGAGTGTGTGCATATGTAATATTCAACCAGCTAATAAATTACAGTACCAATTAAAAATATGTATGGTTGCATGTGTCGGAGCCTTCCCTCACACTTACCATCTGCATAGAACTATGCAGACAGTTCCCAGAGGCTTGGGTCTGGGCAATACACTATGCTGATAAAACTTTTTTGCAAGCATTATCAGCATATCGTACAGGTTTTTTAGAGGCCGAAAAAGGAAAACTTCCCTTTTGGAATTAGTTCCGTAACATTAAAGCGGACATGGAACACACAGAAAGATGACAGTAAAAATATGAGTAAAGATATATAGATAGAGGAAAAGAGAAGAAATAAAGTAATATAATGAAATATGAGTACTATACTACCATCAGTTATTGCAGTGGGAATTATATGAGTAACCAATTTACATTCACCAACTCCGATGCATGAAATCGTAAATGCAAAATAGTGGATGTCTTTTCTAGATGATGAAGTAATCTTCTTTCACGATGCCAGAACTCTCACAGCGTACCCTAACCTCTTACCACCCAGCAAGGAGCCGAAACTGACTTCCCTGGATTGATCGCCTAGATCATTGGACACTGAGCACAAAATTATTGCATCTTCAAGCCGTCTTCTCAGTGTTGAAGTTCATTGATGATGGTGTTGAAGCTCATAGCAATGAAAAATCTTGACATAGTGCTGAAAAACATGTAAACTACTAACTAATAAAGAAAACGCACATCTTGACCAAAGGATGATGATTCTCCTTTAGCCGGCTGACTGGTTGTAACTGTATGGTATGGTGTGAAGACCATTTTCACAGATTTGCCACTTGTCGTCCAAGTGAGTGCCAGTTTCTTTGTGCATTGCATATATAAGTTGTGATGGAATGATCTTATATTGTTCACATCAACTCTCATCACTTGCTGATTCTGTAATACACGCTTATAATCCTCGAAAGTCATTTTATTTTTGACGACACATTTCTGGATTCCTTTGGCCTATTTAACCTCCTTGGTAGAACACTTGAAGGTGTATAGTTTCGCTCTCAGCCCGACAAACTCAATCATATCATATATCATCCTTGAACTTGCCAAACACCTTTTTGTTCAATGGTGAATAGCAAGGATGAGTGGGTGTGTATCCGCTCGTGTCGAATTCAGACAAGAATTCCAGGTCTGAGGCGAGATCTTGGTAAAAATCAACGGTTTCGATCTGGTATACAAAGGAATACGTGTCCATGTATGCCAGCTCCAGCTTACCGGCATACCTCGTTTTCATAACATCATAATGAAACCAGTACATCAAAGTCTTCGAGAGATCGATTACTGCAAATCCCGCATAAATTGGTTTATTGAATAAAATATTGTTGTGTTCCATTTTGATGAGCGAGAGTGTTTCATTGTATATTGTACGACACTTGAAGGTAGGTTTGGAGATAAGTTTCTTGGCACATTTCTGAACACATACAAGTTCGATTCGTTGCCTCTTTCTCTTGTTCTCCATCAATTTTCCGAACGTGGCATTGTTCATCAACTTAAAGAAGTCTTTCTCGAATTCGTCTGCAGCCATCTTGCGTTTCTCTGTATTTAAATCAATATATCGTTTAATCCATGGCATTTGGTTAAATTGCAGTACTCGATGCATCTTCTTCAGCTCAAGCCCATGACTAATTGTCTGTTTCAAATTAACATAGTGAATAATGTAATTGGTTTTGCTGTGAAGGGTAGTCATGAGCTTGGTTTGTTTGGACCCGGGAGCTCGTTCACCGGCATGAATGGCAGGTCCTTGTGATCTTCATGGAGTGATTATGGGTACTCGCCATCTACCTCCAATATGTAGCCCACATCGCCATCATCAGTCACCGACATCACATACAAATTGCTGTCTGACCATCTAAAGTTGGAATGTGGTAAGGGCAAAGACATGGCCCAGCCGTACAAGTTGTTTGCGTCTACATATTGGAGGTAGACCGGTGACTTGCTGGAATCATGTGTGGTGGGTAAATACTTATTGTTGGCCACACAGTGCCTCTTGACACACTAAACTACCCCTCCATGGATACCAGCCTCGATAAACAGATGAATGTCGTAATCGGTGATCAATTCGAGCTCCACTTTGATCTTATTGAGCATTGCGTCGAAGGAGAAACCGGGGTCACTGACGTATCGTACGCAGTCAAGTCCATACGTCTTCAAACACAGTCCCCGGAAATTCTCAAACACATCGCACAGAAGTATGACATCAGTCTTGAGGTAGACGTTACTTTATTCTCCCAGCTTCTTAAAGTTGAATTTCTCCCAGATGTTCTGGGCGTGCTGGTAGTCGCTAGTGGTGATGCTACTGTTGGTGAGTCGGTTGAAGAAAGCCTCCTGAGGTGGTAGTTGTGACTCCTCGAGTTTGCCCCACGAATGAACATAGTCGTAGGGGAACACTCCTTTTCGCGTTACCAACTCGAGTTCATCTTGATTGAAGAATCTTGCAGTGTCTTTGAATTCTGAAGATGGCAGG
Source organism: Medauroidea extradentata (assembly GCA_003012365.1). Lineage (NCBI taxonomy): Eukaryota > Metazoa > Arthropoda > Insecta > Phasmatodea > Phasmatidae > Medauroidea > Medauroidea extradentata. The sequence goes on from PNEQ01119983.1 coordinate 42,188, forward strand.
TTCTGTACGAGCGCTGCGAGGCTGGCAGACGTAAATCTAAATGTATCGATGAATTGTAGTGTAAATTAGTCATCCAAACATTTACTTAAGATAATTAATTTCTCCTCCGTGTGCGGGATTATAAAAATATCACTGGCATCATCTATGAAGTCCTCGTCATATGTTATGTTATGGAAAAAACTGGCAATCTCTTGGGACGACGACAATGCTTATTACAATTGTTGCAAGCTGGTCCAGTGTAATTTCCTGTCAGGTGATCGTGATCATTGACTTTGCGATTTTTCGCAGTGAAGGCTCCAGAGCAGTAGCAGCAGATGGTGGCAAAAGCATAATTAGTCTGCTCATTAGATGTTAGCTGCCTCATTGGTTCAGATATATTGTAAATGTCTTTAACTTGGTTGCCTATCCTAATTATATTTTCCATGAAATGTTTTGCTGCATTAGGTCCTTGATAAGTAATAGGCTCTCTGTCCAGGTTTGAAGTCTTGCTTGCAGGAATTAAACTATCATCTACCTTTATGTAGATTCTGTAGCTGTACGGCTCATGCTTCTGGTAGTTGTATGTGGAGGAGGTCTCAGGGTTTGGCACACACGACTGGACAAGCACCAGCATAGCCTCAAAGTCTGCATAGACTACAATCGGCACTTTATCACCATTATGATAATTAGCAAACTTGAGTACAGGAGGTTTGCCATCTTCTCTGGCTGTGGCATCTCTGCTCTCACTGGTGTGTACACATTGCAGTATCTCCTGTGCTCAGCCAATTTCTCTTCACCTGTCAGTCCAGTTACACGTGGAACATCATGGTACCGATTCAGGCATCTCTTCCAAAAGTAAACTTTCTCCTAATGAGCTGTAACTTGAGGTCCCACCAGACATGAAAAGTTCTCGATGTAACTATGATGAGAATTTTTGTCTTCGGTCATTATCATCATTAAGTCGAAGTACTGGACATCTTCTTGTTTGGTGATCCTGATAGACACAACCTTTTCATCTTCGTCGAGAGCGTAGATGTTGACACTGACCCCAGGATTATTCTTCTCGAACATGCTGATCTGCCTCAGAGGTGTAGGGAATTCGAGCCCATCAAAATTAAATTTAAATTGCAAGTTAATGTATAGGTTGTGGACTCCCTGATGATCATTTCCTAGCACAAATCTGACTAATATCGCCTTCATAAAACATTTGTTGTCCTCGTTCTGAGGGTTATCACTGCCTTTCTAATTTTAATACTAGCTGGCAGATCTATGTACCTGGATGCTCTCAATAGTTCAAGTTTATTAATTCTCAGCTGTAGGCGTTTAACTGAAGTAAGGGTCCAGCCACTTCCCTTTCCCTGATAATCCTCCTCCTCTTGACATATTTTGGCGAAGCTAGCCTCCACTGCATCTTAAATATCGCTCGTATTGTAAAGTGGTACATTATTTGTAATGAAAGCCCGCTGATCTGCCTTTTCATCGTGAGGCTCGGGCTTGTCATAAACACATTCCAAGAACATATTAAATTTAATGGCCCCTTGATCTTCAATTTCTGCTCCCAGTTAGCCTTTGATGTTGTCTTTCATTTCCTCCAGGTAATTGCAGATGTTTGTTGCCTCACTGGATGTATTTTCAGCCACATATGTCTTCATTATACATTTGAAGGCAGTCTCGGCCTTAACAAATCCATACTCGTTGGCTGCACCAGCCCCGACGACTAATCGCTTGCGGGAACTGCCACCAGCAGAAATCAGACGAGCAGGGATGGCTGGGCTGGATGCAGCAACATGCTGATGCTTGGCTGGTGGTGGTGCAGGTCCATTGCTGAGTTTTTAATTTATCTACCCTGGTGAATTGTCGATCACACTTGCTACACTCAAGTGTCTAGCGGTCCGGGTTCATCCAGCTACCAGTTTCGTGACATCTTGCAAAGTCACTGCGTGCAAATGAATTGTTGCAATATTTGCATCTTGATGTTGTAGCCTGTTTCACATCACTAGTGCATACTTATATATGCATACCTAATTTATCAGTACGAGCAAATGACTTCCCGCACTTGTCACAAATGTAATTAGACTCCCTGAAGTGGTTAAGACTGCGAGTGGCCTCATGGTGTAAACCGTTACTGCGCTTGTTAAACATCCTATCACAAAATCCACACTGCAATATTGGAGGTGGTATTGTACTCACCAGAGTTGAAGATGTTGAAGGAAGTGAAGCGATGGAAGAAGATTCGACGTTGATAACCTTGCAGTTCATGGTTATGTTTAAAAAAAAAGCAAGAGAACTCGGACGATGTGTAGCCGAACTCGGACGATGTGTAGCCAACAAGCAGCGAACTAAGACTGAGGATGATTCAGGTCGCGCAATGTCTCTTATAGCCTCGGTAGGATGTGGTGACGAGCAAGTTCAGTCTCGTCAAGTTTCGTATCGTCACAGAGCACAGTCATGGTGACCGAGGTGCTGCGACAGTGAGCAAGTTTCGTGTCGTAATATAGTCGTGTCGTCATCCAGGCTCGGCTCGCGCCTCGATGATGCTTCAGACAGGTTCGTGCACGTGCTCGGAGCTGGAGCCTCAGGGTCGGCGCGCGACTGCAGCTGCGCGAGTGTCGTCATCCTCCTCCAGCCCCTCGCTACCTCGAGCAGGAAAGATGTTTCTCGCAGCTAAACTCTACTCGACACGAAAATTCTGCTACCGAAGTACTTTTGGTCGATTACAAGTAGTAGTATGTTGTAGATTCTAGTACACACTCGTCATTTTAATACTTTCGAGACATTTACAAATAGTAGTATTTGGTACACTCGTAACTTTTTTTGGCAGATTACAAATAGTAGTATGTTGTAGATTCTAGTACACACTCGTCATTTTAATACTTTCGAGACATTTACAAATAGTAGTATTTGGTACACTCGTAACTTTTTTTGGCAGATTACAAGTAGTAGTATGTTGTAGATTCTAGTACACACTCGTAATTTTAATACTTTCGAGACAAATAATTAGTAGTATTTGGTACACTCACAACTTTAATACTTGTATGAGAATTCAGGGATTTATTTTGTTCGACGAGCTAACATTTAAATAATATACTTCCATATTCGTCATTGTATAAATTTTAGCAGAAACTAGTTTAAATCATCGTACGAGCAGTATGAAATGACAACACTTTTATGCATCAGAAAAGTTAACCATATTTTTGAATAGTTAAACCTCAATTTCTGTATGGTACATTGGCATAAGCAGTCAGTTTTGAACTGTTAAGCTATTTTTGCCAGCAGTATTTCCTATTAGTCGTAATTTTTTTGTCTATGTTAACAACATTTTTTGTGACATTTAGGTACATCTGAAACGAAAAATATTTCTATTTTCACAATTCACTTTTATTTGACACAAAAAATCATATTTACAATTTCAGCTCTCCTGCTCAATCATACATTTTTCTTTTGCAATGAGTCAAATAATTTTCCCATTATTGTGAAAGCTTGTATTACACAGCCAACAAAAGCGGTGGGATATTTTGATGATCGGAATGCATCTTCTGCCAAATTAGGTGGAGACGAACTGCATTTTCTCTTCTTTGAAGGTCCAGCTTCAGATGTCTTGCGTTTCTTCCGACTGGAGACATCATCTTGAGTGATGACTGCAGGAACTGTAGTACTCTGCAACTGGACCATAGTGCAGTCTAGCACATGCAGCGAAATCTTGTCACAGTGGTTGATTGCAAAGATGATCACGTCGGTCTCGGAGCAGGGCAGCTTCGTCTCTTCATGCATGTAGAAGACAGCACACTGTCCATACGTTGTACAGTCTATAATCTGTTGACATGGCTCATTAGGTGCAGATTCATGAGCCTACAAACTGTGATATACACACCATCACACTCTTCACTGTACCTACGCAACATTCTCCGAGACCATTAGGAATACGTCACTTTGCTTAGGCCAGGCACCACACTCATGTAATGATTAGTTGGATGGAAGGTCTCCATGTTGATGTGCTGGCGGTCCACAGCAAGCTGTAAGCTGCTCAGACCTCTCATGATGTAGACTGGTTGTGATGACGTCACCTCAGGATCTCTGCAAGTAGTGACAGGATGCGAGCGATGATGTCACAGAAGGCTTCCAGACATTTGCACTTGCTGCGACAAATATTTTTTCCTTCCACAATAGCACATTCAGGATCTAGTTTTTCCTCCTTCATGACTGCACACAAATTAAAGTTTTTATATCAGTTTATATTGTTTGTCAGAAAGATGTTGCCAAATACACTTCCCACATTAGCGGCGAGCACATTGTGTTCCAAGTTGTCTTGCCTCGGTTCATGATGGTGGTATGAAGATCTCCATTGTAGTGATCTTTGAAAGAACTGTGCAATGGGAGTGCATGACTGGATTTATTTACTTGGACATAGTCCATTGCGAAGTAAATGACTGTCAAAAGAAAACTAAAAATAAGACAAGAAAACGTAAATAAGTAGAGTATGCTTATTTATGTTTTCTTGTCTTATTTTTACTTACTGTGTGTTGTCCAGCATCAATGCACGCTGTCAGTGCAGGCGGTCTGAAACTCACTTTGCAGTAGCCGATGGTCACATCCCCATACTTGCCGCTGTTTACTGGATTGAATAAGATATACATGACAGGAGAGCTGTTGTCTTCACTGCTGCTGATGCACGATTAAACAGTTCTTACTCAATCTTGTCCAGCGAAAAGTTGATAATGCGAAGAGTCTTGTCATTCCCTATCAGCTTTGTTCCACCATATGTCACGTGTATTGCTGGAGACTCATTGAGATTCGTCATTTCATCCTCGCTGATGAGCTGCACGTACCTCTTTGGAAGATGAATTTTGAATTCTTCATTTAATATGCCGGTGATGCTCTTTCCATAAGTTGTGGTAACTAGCTGGAAATTAGTTGTGTGGTACTTTTTGCCGACTTTTACATCCTGGAGCTTATTGTACTGCACGCCCTGGTTAAACATCTCGAAGAGTGCAAGCATGGTGACTGGTGACGAGTAACTGCTGTAACCGAGCTCTCTCAGCCTTTCTTTATATGGCCGGAGCTTTGACGTCATCATGCACCTCGAAACACCAGTTTTGTATCACCAACGCATTCTGGCGAGGGCAGGTCCAGCCCTGCTTGCATGTGTCACAGAAGCGGGACTCGTCTGTCTTCAACATTTGCAGAGACAGACATCCATACGTAGTTTGAACATCGATAATTTTTATATTTTCATTGCAGTTAATGCTTAACCAGCGCTTCTGTTCTGGACCAGCAACAAACACAATGTCATCATTCAGTATTTCACCGAGCACATTATTAATTTCGTCATAATCTTCGTCTCCATCTTCCTAGTGCAGGCTGTGGAAATATTTTGTAAGCCATCTGTTTGTCCTTTTGCTTCTTATGTCGAGCATGTAGCGTGGAAACGGAGGTCTGAATTTGCAGCATTTTGTACTGCAGTCATAGTAGGCGATGCAAATATCCTTAACGATGAACCTCAGCGGAGATGTGAAGCCCCGTATGTTTGCGAACATATTGCTAGCAAAGCAAGAACTGAACTGAGTTTATGTCAGTATTTTTACCACTTTATCTGGTGCATTGTACGTTGCCAAGCAGTCGTGAATTATGAGAGCGTAGGCTTGCCTGTTGGCCGGTATGTTCTCTGCAGCAGTCATTTCAATTCGACAGTCTATTACATATGTGTTTATACGATCGTCTTGTTTGCTCACGTTGAACACTAGAAGCGGTGCACTGTTCATAAAATCACCTGGTTCGAGTGTGGTCTACCACTTCATGCCCGTAATATGATTTTTGGAAATCTGCAAACATTTGATATGCCAGCATGAATGAACCACTAGTGAAATTTGTGTTTAGGTCTACATATGTAAAACTTTCAGAGTTCAAAAACACTTTCGCATTCTTTATCTTGATGTGATCGAACTGTGAGCGGTCTGCACTTATTGTATTCTGTCTTCCTGTCTGCAATGCAGGAACTATGTATCGTGGTTTTTCAGTTGCAAAACATGATTTCACTTTCCAGTTTACATTTTGAGATTGCGTAAGGCTTGGGTGTGTTTCCAAACTCCACGAGCGGAAAACCACATCGATACTCTTTCCTTTCTCGACAAACTTTAGCAGTTTGATTCTCTCTTCCATTTTTATCTGGATGTGTGGTAGCAGCCACTCTATCGATTGCAACGAGAGTGTCACTGCCTCTGGATTTTCTGCAGTGTCCAGTAAAGCATTAGTTTGCATGTTGGATAAAAGTATGACCAAATCTTGTTTCTAATTGACAATTATATGCTCGTAGTTTTCGGCGAATCCCAGCAATGAGGAAAGGCGTACACATATTTCAAATCTTCCACCACCATACACAGGCACTTTATAATCAAGTTCGATTCCCCATCCGGCCATTTTGGCTGTGGGTAGTTGGTTGTGTGTTAGAGACAAATAGTTCTTCATGGTTGTTGTAATACCCACATCTCTCATTTGGTCGATCTCGATTCCATTCAGTTCAAATGATATTTTGTTGATCATGTGAAGCACTCCATTTCGAATTATTTTGCTTGTTGCAGGTATAGTATTTCCAACCTTTGTTAATGTTCCCCTGAATCTCAAATACGAATTGCATGGCAGCATATATATATGTCCTGGTTTTGCACCAGTATTCGAACCTCGGACGACAGCAGATATGATCCTGGTAGATATAGTGAATGTGAATGAAACTCAGTTCTTGTGATGGTATCCTCATAACTTACAGGCTCGGCTCCGTTCAGTATTTCTGCTTCCCTTCTTGTAAACTTTAAAGCCTAGTCTCTTCAAGAACACAATATTTTTATGTGTTACACACTGATGGCTTGTGTTGTACTGACCTTTGACTTGGTGCGAGCACTTGCTTTTATATTGTTTTTAAAGCATAGACCCATCTTTCCTGAGATGCAGACGCAATGTTATTTCTTCTCCGAAATTAATAAGTTTATCTTCTTGACCGACAATGCGGATGATAATTTCCTGCACCTTCTTCGCTATGATCGGCGCGTAAATAAGAGATTTTGGAACTTCGACCAGCTTGAAACCTGGTGGAACCGTCGTTGCAAACTCGTGAAGTGTATTGTTTGGTTTACCATTAAGATATGAGCCTGTTACCAGATTGCAGTTCACTCTTATTACATTCACTGGCAAAATATTTACTGGCAGTGATGACTGGTGCAATCTACCGCTCTTATACATCCTGTGTTCGAACCCTAGCTTTGAAGCCAGTGTATATTTCTCGGTAAAATCTATATCCTCGCTGCATATGATCTATCTTTTCAATGTGTTTGAGTTTCCGTGCAGGACATTTTGCACGACAGGGATTAATGCCTGCTTGAGGTATGCTGCAATGTCATCTATTTCATATGATCCGGTGGGTAAAGCTACCTCTCTTACATCACCATTTTGCACATAGCGAAACTTGCAGTTTGAACTGTCCACATTCGGCACAGAGAAATAAGTTTGGGAATCTATTAGTGGTACAGACCACGAGCCTTCCAAATCCAGTGCTGGGAAATGCACAGAGCGCAGTTCCGAGCTCTTGCCCATCAAGATCAAAGTTACAGACATGACTGATGCACTGGAATTAAAAATGTTCTAATTTATAAATCACTCGCTAAGAAGCGAAGACACATGGTAACCACAATTCCACTGACTAGGTGACTGCTCATTAAAGTAATTGTAGCTCAGTTCTGCATTGTGAACATATTTGCTCACTTCCATCGGTGGACGAAGGTTTCCAAAACTGTCATAGTACTCGACAATGTTTTCAGATTTCCGATAAGCAACCCAGTGTGTACCAGGTCCTGTGCTATTTTCCAAATGTATGATTGCTCATTCATTACGTCTTGGTTGTGATGGTAATGTATCTCTCATGAACACACCCCTGAAATTAGGTATTTGTAGACTTTTAGCACATTTCTTCAGATCCAAACTTGTAAGAGGTCGGTTAGGTAACTTGCTTAAGATCGCTTCTTTCCTTTCCTTTTTTTTTCGGCAGCCACCTCATGTAGGGTATGGTCTTAGGTAAAGTCCTTTGCCGTTTTTTGATCCAAGTGCGATAGCTTCCTTTTTTTTGTTGTGGCGTTGAAGTTCTTGTAACTGCTTGCCTTGGTTTTTCGATGTTTTCACTGCTCTAGTTACGCCACTGACTCCGCCAATTAAGAGCCCCAAGCGCTGCCAAGCCAGGCAGGAGAAATGGTAAGAAACCTCCTTGTTTCTTGGTTGCTTTCCTTCGAGTTTTCTTTTTCTTCTGGTTGAACTGCATGCCCATTCCACTCTTGACTTTAGTCTTCATGATCTTTGATACACCCCAAGCAGCTATTCGCTCACCAAATTTTGATCCTTTAGATTTGGCAATCTTCTTTGCTTTGTCGGCAAGAATAGCATCGGCAGCATGCTTGTCTTCCATTTTGTTGCATATAGAGTAAGCTATATCGTGTTCCTTACACGCCTCGTCCAATTCGTTGATTCCAACATCACCATGTGCCAATCATTTAGCAAGTTTAGTTCCAGGACCATAAAATCTGTATCCTGGGATATGTGCTTCGAATGGTAGGTTATTTATAAGCGTGTTTACAAGACCACTACCACTTTTGATCTTATTCCTACAAGGCATCGCACACCACTGGTTAGCGAATCTATAAGTACCTCTGCTTTATAGGTTTCGCCATCAGTAACATGGAGATCATCAAGCAAGATGTTTGTCTGCCAATACATATTACTGTCGAAGATGAAGCTACATCTCACGAATCAAGGCATGGAACTCTGCTTCCAAATACTGTGCGTTGCATCATAACAGGTCCTTCAAACTATGGAAAAAACACGTGTGCTTCTGAGCTTGCTGGAGGAACCAAGTGGTCTTAGGTTCGAGAATGTTTATCTGTACTAGAAATCGCTGCAACAGCCCAAGTACATGCGACTAGCGAAAATTCTACATGAAGTAGAAGGTCTAAAGTATTTTCCGTTCAGCAATAATGAATCAGTTGTCTCCTGGCGAAGAACTGCAAATTCTGTGTTTGTATTCGACGATGTAGCCTGCGGAAATCAATCTTGCATTTAGGAATATTTTTGCATGGGAAGACATGGGGCGGTAGATTCTTTCTACCTTTGCCGAACATATTCCCACATACCTTAACAGTTACTGCGCGACAATGCCAACGTGCTGGTTTTGTTTCGTGTGGATGATCTGAATTTGCGTCACATTTACTCCGATCATGTCAATAAAGACATGACTTTTGATAAATTTAAAGATAAGTGCGGATGTTGCTGGAGCAATCCACATGGGATTCTTGTAATAGCTAAACACTTTCCGCTACTTAAAGGAAGGTACAGACGTGGTTTTGATCAGTTCATAATCATACATTAGTGAGAGATGAGCTACATAATCTCCAAATTCAGCCACAATGGTCTGAAACGTAAAATTTAAAGTTGTTTCACGCCTACAGATGATGGTAAGTGCAGTGCTGAAGGCAAACGACTTAAGAATGTCGGTACTCCAAGAGAAGATGGGCTCCAGTTAACAAAGCACATATTCAGATGATTAATGGAGATGTGATTAGTCTATTACAAAAAGTGCTGGATAGAACAAGTAATGACATTGCAAGTTTGATAAACGACATAGATGTTAAACTCCACACTATTCCTACTGATATGGAAAATTCATTGGACAAGAAATATTGTGCAATGGAAGAGTTAGTAAATGAAACCACTGGTGCAGACAAAGTCCTGGATGAGGTTATGCCATACCTTATTAAACTTGATGCTTCAATTGAAAATATTAAAAACATGAAATCTTCGGCTTATAATCTACCTCCAGTCATTGTTTTAGATTGGAAGAATAAACCAAACTCCAGACAGTCACCTAAAAAGACTATATAAGCCAAAAACAAAAACGATTCTGCATGCAGTACAGTGTCTGATGTCGTCCGCGACTTGCATGCTGTGATTAAAACCATTCGTGAAAAGTATCTGACTGCCAAATGTGCCAGAAAAGAATGTTATGTGGCTTATGAGGAAGCCTTCAAGTCAATCACCGAGAGACTCGACAGATTGCAACCTACGCCACCACTACCACTTGCAGTGGTGAAGACCGAACCTGGAATCGAACCTAAGAAGCAACTAGTTGAAGATTATGATGATTTGCCACTGTCTTTGTAGAAACATTCGAATGGCTCAACTACAAAGAACACTTATTTAGCCTCATATAAACCGACATTTAATGATAGTACATATGGCATGTACAGACAAAATAAAAGAGTGGTATCTGGGTAACAAACAAATTTTTTTCCTACCCAAAGATTGCATACAAGTGGAAAACGTACTGACACAGCCAGCTGCAGGACTTGCTCAACTGCTGTTTGAAAAGAATCCTACCAGATATTTACGCAGTGCTTTGAAACAGTACATGCGGTTGCTGAAACTTACCAGTGCTCACTTGAAGAATAACGACCCTGCCAGCAATGAATATAAGGACAAGACACATTCTAAATTTGACATTATTGCACAGTTGTTTCCCAGTGCTGTAGGTTCTGGTCTCGATCTACGCAAGTAGAGAGAAAATGGACGACAACTAGAATATGTTTACTGGAATGACATTAATGAAATTGTCGACAGATTGAGATATCAACAGGTGGGAAATAATTCCCATGTGAATGAAATATCCAGCATCATCGAATAATTACGTGAAGACAGTTACGTAGAATGAGCAGTGCTGATATTGCTGGTGAGCTGCACTAGCCTGCAAGGAGAAATTATCCACGATGTAAAGTACTGGTGTTTGGTTTGAAGGATCTGTATCAAGCAGACTCTGTTGAAATGATTCCTTATGCTCGCAAGAATAAAGGTTTCAAATACCTGCTAACTGTAATCGACTACTATAGCATATTCGCATGGGCTTTACCTGTCAAAACTAAAAATGCAAAGGATGAAACTAATGCTATGAACAGTGTTTTACAAGATGGAGGTGCATCCAAGAACCTACATACAGACCTCGGAAGAGAATTCTACAATCCGGCATTACGAACCTTGATGTCAAATCATAAAATAAACCACTACTCTACACATAGTGCTATGAAGGCTAGCATTGTGGAGAGATTCAACCGCACCTTGAAAAATGAAATGTGGAAAAAGTTTTCGTCACAAGGAAGTTATAAGTGGCTGGATATACTGGACAAGCTTGTGTCGAATTACAACCACAGAGTACATCGGACCATGAAAATGAGACCAGTGGATGTCAAGGATAATTCATTGCTGCAATCTGTCAACAGAGATGAGAATAAACTGAACGTGCACAAACCAAAGGATGAAGTTGGAGAGTACGTTCGGATATCAAAGCAAAAAGGACAATTTGCTAAAGGTTACACACCAAACTGGAGCACTGAAATATACAAGATAATCAAGATTCGCCACTACGAACCAAGGACTTATTTTTTCGAGGACATGGATGGCAGACCTTTCTGAGGAGGATTCTACACAGAAGTAATTCAAGTTACAAAATTTTCAAGCACGTATTTGATCGAGAAGGTTTTGCAGCACAAAGGTAACAAAATGCTGGTGCGTTGGCTTGGATTCGATGCCTCGCATGATAGTTGGATATCAAAGTCAAGCATTACAGACTAGTGATTGAATAAATATTCTAAATTAAACTCGTCTTGTAAGCAAGGCTGGCCCCGAGCCCGACACTAGTGTATGGTTACTCAGCGCAGTACGTGTAGAAACTTGCACAGCCAGTCCTGTGACGTGGGTTGTTTGTCACGACCTCCACAGCACATGACATCAGACCCCGTTGGTCACCCAGGCTGACGCTGTGTGCTCGACACGACCTGCACAGCTTACGTGCGTCAGGCAGGCACCAAGTGACTCGACCTGTGCACCACGGCAGGCCAGCCTTGAGATTATCCTGCGATGTCGAGCGGGTCGGTCACATTCTGTGCCACTATGCAAGAAGACGACAGCCAGCTCACGCCCCGAGACAGGTCTCTTCTGCGGCGAGGGATGGCAGAACATCAGAGAAGGTGGATATCTCTACGAACAGCACCGAGATATGATCATAGGCATTGCCCATCACCTTTTCTTGAGGAAGATGAAATCTTGTGGACATCGCCTACACCATCCACGATCCAGGTCTGGCCTCAAGCCGTCGAAAGATTACTCACACTGGTGGCCTGGAGTGAGTATTCACCAATATCACCAGCATCGTCAACTGAACGTCTGGACGAGGTGGACGATTGTGAGGAGAAAATAACATTGAGGGACGTCCATGGCGAAGTTCGTCTTCATCGAGAAGAGGCTGCTGCAGCACATCATACAGCTCATAGACTACGCGAGTTAACTTTAATATTCCGTAGTCTGAGGAATGAAGTCAGACAGCTGTGGGACTGTAAACATCGTTAATAAGTTCTTAATGTGTACTCCTGTGTGTTTGTGAGATGTTATTTCACATGGCTGTCATAACTTTTCTTAAAGAGCATAAGATGCAACAGTCCATGTACACGCAATCAATATTTACATAGCACACTATTACAAGGTTTAAAAAAAACCTGAAATAATTATGAATGTCATAGCTCTGTCTTGGGCTCTCGCAATTTGTAGTATCTCAATGCTTGCCTATCAACTCAGGGGTCGGCGGGGGTGACTGCTACAGGGCATGGGGAGGGGAGCCAGAGTGGAGGGACTGGTCTGGGGACCACCACTGTAGCAGAGAGAGATAGGATTATGCTGTGTACCAGATGGAGCAAGAGAATCACATAGGGGTGGCGACCAGGTGGAATGACGGAGCATGAGTATACAATTCCGTAGTAGGGGGTGTTCGTCTGAGGAGCCATGGAATGACAGAGCATGAGTCATGGCTGGCCATGGTCGATTCATCAGACCAGAGCAGGGGGATTGTAATGGGGACCAAATGGAATGACAGAGCAAGAGAATCATGCAGAGGATTGGAATGGGGACCAGATGGAATGACAGAGCATAAGCTGAGAAGATGGAATGATAGTGTGAGTAGAAAATTCTATAATATAAGATGGAATGGCAGCATGAGCTGAGAAGATGGAATAATAGAGCACAGGTAGAAAATTTGAGGGGAGCCTTAGCAGGGGGGTTGGTCTAGGGAGCCAAAGCAGGGGAGTTGGTCTGGGGAGCTGAGAAGATGGAATGACTGAGCATAAATAGAAAATTCTAGAATACAAGATGGCCGACAAGTGATGTCATCGGGTGATGTTATCGGGCGACGTCATCAAAGATGGCTACTGGAAGTGACACAATCCAAGATGGTGGTGGTGATGTCATACAAGATGGCCGCCACGGCTCCCCAATTCCCCCTCCCCTGTCCTTGGAGCCCCATCTCCTATCTACTTCAAGGGTTACAAAGTTCTAAGCATAAAGGTGTTGTTCACCCCTAGTTAAAGTATGAAGGGATGCTCATTTTGTAACATAACTTTTTGCTGTTATCTGTCCCTACACCAGTAGCCTTTATACGAAATTTCGTTACTTAATTGTAAATGACTATGATATTATTGTCCAGTTACACATTTCTCACCTTCACCTTTGAGGGCGTATAGCTCCATCATACGTCACAATAGGCCCAATGTTGTAATATTGTTTCCCTATTAATTTCACCTCAGGAATTCACTACTGCCGAGTATGGAACTAGTAACGGTTCACCCTACATGTATATGTATCCTTGAGTTGTTCTAGTGTACACACAAGTACGTTATGACCACGAAAGCTATTGTTAATATTTGCTACATTATATGAGTAGTGGACATAATTTACCAGAATGTGATCTTTATTACATACAGAAAAACCATATATCGAGAGGAGGTCTAGGTATGCCTCACTTAGTGTGCCTTTAGAAAGTTTGTCAGTATATGAGTTACCTAGTTCTATGTAAGATTTATTATTTGTTTTAGTCAGAAATGTTCTATCACTTCCAAAAATTTTGAGCAGTTGCCTGTGTTTGGGGTATAGAACACTAACATGTTGAAGCCTTTTACTTTACCACAACATCTATTTATTGCTACTTGCAACACATTGTGTTATTCGTCTAATTTATACTGAATCCAAGATGCCCATTTGGAATTTTTAACACACACATTCTCCACATTGTTTATTGTTACAACATGCAAAGAAGCAACTGAACTATTCTGTGTTGAAATACTTCGACTTATTGTCATTTAACCAGGTTTCTGTAATTGCTGTTATATCTACTGTGGTCTCGGGTGTGGACCACTAACTATGTGAGCTGACAAGTGGGCTACAGTGAGTGAAACAACCGCGGCCGTGATAATGTATTTGTTGACACGTAAACACTGCTACATTACATTATATTACACAGCACGTTACTCATAGGCAAAGCTCTTGTGGCCACTGCTAGGACCAGACTAAGTGTTCCTCCCCGGTCTCGCTGGGGTCAGGTAGCTGCCCTGCCGGCCGGATGGTACATTCAGCCCTCCGCATTCCTGTGGCCCGGCTGAGCCGGCCAGGCGGCACACACGTCCCTGACCTTCGCATTCCTGCAGCCTGCTGCTCGGCGCTGCGTGTTGCCAGCACACGGAGAAGGTCCCTGCTACCTGCTGCGGGTGGCCGCTACAGCACCCCCCTCCCAGTGATGTGACGCATCACGCAAAACCGCCCTGTAGGCGGTCTGGGAAGCGGACACGCCGCCCAGTGCGAGTCACGTTAGGCGTAGGACCTCGATGTATCTTGCTGGGAGCCTGGGGTTGCTGGGGGGCTGGTGCTACTGTGGGAAGGGTTGCTGCAGGGACTGCTGGTTCCTGGTCTGCCTAGACATAGGCAGGCTTGAGTCGATCGATAGAGACTGTGGTATGCCTGCCGTGCATCAGGAGAGTCGCTGTCTTCGGAGTTCTATCGAGGACTTGGAAGGGGCCCTCATATGGTGGGTGGAGAGACCCCTTAGACCCCTCGCAGCGTACAAACACCTCTGTGGCCATCTGGAGGTCCTTAAAGACGAATGGTTTGTTCCCACTATGGTGTGAGCCAGGGGCAGGCTGGAGGTCCCTGAAGTGCAGGCGGAGATCCGTCACCAGGCTTGGAGTGTCGACCAGCGGAGCATCAGGGTGGGCACTGAGGAATTCCCCTGGCAGCCGTAGTGGCTAGCCATAGACCAACTCTGCTGCAGAAGCGTGGAGATCTGCTCGCCAGGCGGCCCTGATGCCGAGCAGAACGGTCGGTAGGATGTCAGCCCAGCGCTCGGTGTTGTGGCAGCGGATGGCTGCCTTGAGCTGACGGTGCAATCTCTCCATCATCCCGTTGGAAGCCGGATGGTAGGCCGTTGTATGGAAATGGGTCATGCCCACCAAGGCAGTCAGGGCCGTAAACAGGGAAGACATGAATTGCTGGCCCTGGTCGGTGGTGATCCTCAGGGGAGTGCCAAAACGTGCCATCCATGTGGTGTAAAAAGCTCTGGCGACCGTGGCCGCTTCGATGTTTTCGACCGGCACTGCCTCTGGCCAGCGTGTGAAGCGGTCGACCATGGTGAAACAATAGCGGAAACCTTGGGATGACGGCAGGGGTCTTACCAGATCGATGTGAATATGGTCGAAACCTGGACGAGGGAGGTAAGAAAGACCCTACCAGCCAGGAGACATGACGGAAAATCTTCGACCGTTGGCATGATAAGCAGGAACGGGCCCACTGCTTGCAGTCCGATTTCATGGAGGGCCAGACGAACCGTTGTGCAACCAATCGCACCGTAGCCTTGATGCCTGAGTGAACCAGGCGATGTACAACATCGAAAGCAGCTCGGCGGAAATTCGGTGTCAGGAAGGGTCGGGCCGTCGAGGTGGACACGTCGCAGTAGACTTCTTGCTGAGTGTCTGGGGTCTTGCCTTTCACCAATTTAAGACCAGTGTCTTGCTGCAGAAACCTCAGCAACTCCTCATCGTCCATCTGGGACTGTGCCAGCGCTTGGTAGTCGAGAGGGGCTGTGACTGAATCCAGCCGGGACAGGGTGTCGGCCACCGTATTGGCAGAGCCAGGGATGTGACGAATGTCCGTAGTGAACTGGCTGATAAAGTCTTGATGCCTGGCCTGACGTGGGGAGCACTTGTCGGGGTTCTGGGCGAAAGCAAAAGCTAGAGGCTTATGGTCCGTTAGAATGATGAAATCTCTGCCCTCGACCATGTGGCGAAACTGTTGTATGGCCAAATATATGGCAAGAAGCTCCCTGTCATAGGCCCCGTATTTCTGCTGTGCTGTGTTCATCTTGGCTGAAAAGAACCCCAATGGTTGCCAGTGTCCTTGGACCTGTTGTTGGAGTACGGCCCCGACTGCCAGGGGGGCATCAGGCACAAGGTGGGCTAGCAAGGCTGGCCTTACAATCTTCAAAAGCTTTGCCACTGGTAGCTGTCCATGCAATGGGATCTTTGCCTTTGATAGTGCCATGCAGGAGCTCGTGCAAAGGAGCCTGCTTTTCGGCAGCCCCAGGGATGAACCGTCTATAAAAGTTGATCATGCCTGTGAATTGTCGCAGCTGCTTGGCTGTGTTCGGGATAGGGAAGTCCAAGATAGCCTGGACCTTTTCCTGTAATGTTTGGGAGCCATCAGCTGAGATGGTGTGCCCCAAAAATGTGACGCGGGACTCGCCGAGGACACACTTGCCAGGGTTGATGAGGATTCCGTAGGTGGTAAGCCGTTCAAAAAGTTCGGTCAGGTGCCGCAAATATTCTTCCTGATCCTTGGATGCCACCAAAATGTCATCAAGGTAAGACACACAAAAGTCTAGACCACGAAGGACCTCGTCCATAAACCGCTGGAAAGTCTGTGCAGCGTAGCGTAGACCAAATGACATGAACTGGAATTCAAACAGGCCGAATGGTGTGGTGATGACTGTTTTGGGGACGTCACCAGGTGAGACCGGAATTTGGCTGTAGGCGCGGACTAAGTCTATGGTGGAGAAGATGGTTGAGCCGTGCAGTGAGTGGGAGAAGTCCTGGATATGTGGGATCGGGTACCTGTCAGGTATGGTACGGGCGTTCAGCATTCTGTAATCCCCACAAGGTCGCCACTCGACTCCCTTCTTTGGCACCATGTGCAATGGAAAAGACCAAGGGCTGTCCGATGGCTGTGCAGTGCCCTGCCTGAGCATGGCCTCAAACTCTTTCTTGGCGAGGCGCAGCCGGTCTGGGGCCAAGCGGCGAGGTCTGCTGTGCACTGGCGGCCCTGCAGTGGTATTGAGCTGATGCACGGTGGTGTGCTGCACTGGGTGTGGGATCCCTGCAGGCCGGGTAAGACTGGCGAACTTTTGTAGCAACTCAGGGTACTGGGAAGAGGGAGCAGGTGTTTTGATACTGCTGATGTGACTTGTGGCAATGGAACAAACTGAGGTGAGGGATGTAGTACTGTCCATCAAGCATCCATTGCGAATGTCGACAAGCAGGCCGAAATGATAGAGAAAGTCTGCTCCTATGATTGGCTTAGTGACCTCAGCCACTACGAATCGCCAAACCAAATCCCTTCTAAGTCCTAAGTTGAGGGTGAACGTGACAAAGCCATAGGTTGCAATCTGCATGCCATTGGCGGCCACTAGGGAATAGGTTGACTGAGAACACCTAACTGGCAAATGGGTACGTGGGTAGACACAGATGTCAACCGGTATCAATGAGGTACAGTACCTTGGTATCACGCTCCATGATGAACAAGCGGCGACCAGTAGGCAGAGAAGAGTCGTCGGCTGCCATCAACGTGTCCCCTGGTCGTTTCCCGACGGGTAAGTGCATGGCTTCGTGCTCTTGCTGGCCGCGTCCCCGAACCGGCGGTGGTACCAGCAGGCCCCTGGAGGGCCCTTACTGTGGGAGTGGGAGCGGCATCTGTGCTGGGCATTACTGGTGGCGGCTGCTGCGATCTCCTGCCGCAATGTTGTGGCCATCTCCCCTATCTTTGCTGACATCAGCGCTGCCATTTTGTCCATAATGGACTCCAGAGAGGCAACCGCAGCCGCCTGAGGTTGGGGGGTGGTATCTGCGATGGCATCCGCGAGGTCAGCCAATGAATCTAGCGGCGAGTTCAGCTGTGTGGCGAGGATCGCCTGGGTTGATGATGATAGGCGGCCCAGCCATAAGGAACACAGGAGGTCATCGGGGATAGTCGTCCCCGCCAAACTGCGGAGGTGCCGCAGGAACTGGGATGGTCGCCTGCCGCCCATCTCCTCGTGCTCCAACAGCTGCTTCGTTTTTCTCTCTTGCGATGCACTTAACCTTTTGATTAGCTCGGTCTTCAGCTTCTCGTACTTCCCTGTGTCCGGCGGCCGAGTAAGGATGTCACACACCTCGGTGGCATACTTACAGTCCAGATTGCCCGCCACATAGTGGAATTTCGTACTGTCCACCTTTATTCCAGCGATCGCGAACTGATTTTCCACTTGAACAAACCACATCTCAGGATCTGTGGGCCAGTAAGGTGTTATAGGGATGGACACTCGGTCTACTGCCGTTGTAGATAGCTCTGGCGCCGGATCCACCATAGTTGCTGCAGTGCACCCGAACCGCCCGAAATGCACTAACTTGTGGGAAGCGATGCGACGCGAGTGACGGCGCGAATTCGCGATTTGCCGGAAGTCGTACGCGGATGCGCGAAGTGGCGCAGAATGTCTTTGCTCCCCCTACCCAGCGCAACGCGGCGCGACGCGGGAGAAAGCGCTGCGGCTAGTTACCGGAGGGGGGAAGGGAGGCGGCGGCGCAGGTGACGGACGTCGCGGCAGGCTGGGGGTGGCGCGAAACAAGCCGCGAATACAGGTGTGCTGCGGAAGTTCCCCCAGAAAGCGCCACGCTTGCAAGCGACGTGAGTCGAAACACCCACTGTTTAGCGTGGCCCGAACTTGCCCGATCACGTCGGGGTCACCAATGTGGTCTCGGGTGTGGACCACTAACTATGTGAGCTGACAAGTGGGCTACAGTGATTGAAACAACCGCGGCCGTGATAATGTATTTATTGACACGTAAACACTGCTACGTTACATTATATTACACAGCACGCTACTCATAGGCAAAGCTCTCGCGGCCACTGCTAGGACCAGACTAAGTGTTTCTCCCCGGTCTTGCTGGGGTCAGGTAGCTGCCCTGCCGGCCGGATGGTACACTCAGCCCTCGGCATTCCTGCCGCCCGGCTGAGCCGGCCAGGCGGCACACATGTCCCTGACCTTCGCATTCCTGCAGCCTGCTGCTCGGCGCTGCGTGTTGCCAGCACGCGGTGAAGGTCCCTGCTACCTGCTGCAGGTGGCCGCTACATCTACATAATTTATTACAATAAATAATGATTCAGTTTCATCGAACTTGTTCCTCAGACTTCTGATATTAAGGTAAATTATTTTCAAAGAGGAATTGTTTACTGGTGTACTAGAAAAATACTCAACAGTATTTCGTAACACTAGAATATTTCCTTTCATCACACTGCACTACTGCACTAATATCAGTGTTGTATGTGTTGTCTTGCATCGTCATCATTTTCTTGGGCCAGATGAGTCAGCTTTGAGCGCCGCTTGTAGTTCTTTTTTGATCCTTGTGATGCTGGAGATCTTAACAGCATTTTAGGTCTCGTCGATTTTTGTGTTTTTCTTATCCACACAAATTTCACACAAGATCACCTCAAGTCTCTTGTAGCTTTGTGGAGCATTTAATTGTGCTGAGTTAAGTTTTGGTTTATGTATATGGGCCTAATGTTGGATTTGATTCCTATTTATCTGGTTGACAGCTGTTGGATGGTTTTAAAGATGCTAATATTTTTTCTTTCTTTGTCTGCTTAAGAACTTGACCAAGATAGGGGTAGGAAGTTCGGGGCTTTCGATTTGGTATTTTATGACACACACCAATTTAGTTTCTTTCAAGTGCAACTCCCAAGGCCGAGGTTGTTTGTTGTACAAGATCAACATTTTCTTTTTCAGTAGCCAGTA
This sequence comes from Medauroidea extradentata, assembly GCA_003012365.1. NCBI lineage: Eukaryota > Metazoa > Arthropoda > Insecta > Phasmatodea > Phasmatidae > Medauroidea > Medauroidea extradentata. The sequence goes on from PNEQ01119983.1 coordinate 62,103, forward strand.
TCCCATGAATCTCGAGATTATCTCGACATAGGTATTGTTCGAGTACTTCTTATATTGCCTTTGAGGTATGTAATTTTTAGGCAGTGTTTCGTAACTTTTTCTTCCAGTACTCCGATATTGTCTCCCAATTTTTTACTTTCAGAAAGCACTTGTTCTAGCCTCTCCTTAGCCTCGGTCACTTCGTTTGTAATTTCATTTAATGTTTCTGCACAGGATTCGTATACAGCAAAAATACTACGAAAACAATTATCTGTTTCAAGCTTAGAGGTAAACAAACATATAATAATATATTTGTGCTCAAGGTAGAGGGAACATGCTCTATACAGCTGTACACTGACCTGTGTGTTCAACAAATGTCATGTGACTTTAGTGGAATATGCGTGGGAGATTTGAAATTTCATTGGCAGACAAGTTGATATTTTTTAACTATCACAAACCAGGTTAGTTTACTACAATAGAACGAGAATAATTGTGCATTCAGAAGAGTCTAATACAATTTTTAAATAACTTTATTGGGTATTTAAATCAGAACAACAACAGCAATCAATGCATGACACAATATTATTTTCCTTAACCCAGCTGTAAATATTGACTATATACTGACAATTAGGTTATGAATCGGGAACATTGTGATACTACACGAATAAAAATGCATTGTGTGAAATATGCCACACAGTTCATACACATTTGATTGCTTTTTTATGACGGTAAAACACACATATACTATACCAAAGACTCGAGGCATGTTGAACACATATTTGTGATGTCATACTCTCTCTACTGTTTATTACCTCTATGATTGAACCATATATATTTTTCAGTGGTTGATACCCATTAGTAGGATTTGTCACAAAATAATTAAATAGTGAGGATCTTCTGACCATAGCTGTTAAACCCGTCAAAATCTCTCGATTACAATAGAAGAGGTCCGTGTTATTTGGACCACTTAACTTCGGATGCCGATAAAACCCATAACAGATGTTAAAAACACTTCAAAATTTAGGCACAGGATAACTTTAGTAGTATATTACAAAACCTGTAATTAAAATTAATTTACTATAACATAACACAGATAATTTATGATTTTTAAAATTTTTAATTGCAGTGTAATTTTGGCCAATGGTGTGTAATTTGGACTTCACAGTCGTGTTACTTGGACCAGCCCAGAATAATAACAAATAAAATCGGAATCAAATTGTGCAACAAATAAATGTATTAGTTCTGTCAAGTTGTATACTAAGCTCATAATTATGATTTGTAAAACAAAAAAAGATACAATATCGCTTACAAAAATATGGTAACTTTCTTATTCAGATGCATTTGGAGCGCTTTCAACTCAGATAAGTCTTCATATTCTTCATTAGTCAGATCTCAGTATGGTAATGATATATAGCATTATACAAAAAGAAACACTATCCTTAAACTATAGCAACATAAGGTTAGCCTGACAAACTAATAAGATAAACTTGAAGTTTTCTAGTGTTTCGCCCAACTGTCATAAAAGTAAAAACATTGATCACTTAAAACGGCATGCTCCAAATTTGCATGAATTGCACTGGATCCAGTCAGTGTCATAAGTATCGCCACAGTTTATGCACACGGAATCCAGGCTGTTGGAAACAGACACTTTATTCTTCTTATTCTAAAAATTCAGCTGTTTTTCCTTCATTGACACAGTTTTAGATTATGAATGTGGACCCTTGCTGAGCGATTCCTTACATGGCGTTGATGTAAGCACTATGCCTGTAACCTCGCGTCTGCGCCTTTTCTTTTGTTCTGGTGAAAATGAAGAAGTAGGAAGTGGATCTATTTCATTCACAGATATGTAACTCGTTGAAGGTGAACCAAGAAAATTACTCGAACAGTCAGAAATGTATCTTGAAGTGCTAGGCATGTTTATTTCTGCTGGTAGATCATGAAATCGGGATTGCTGTGCATCTTCAACGTTCTCTATTTGCTCATGTAGGCCTACATTCACATTTAGGGTAACATGGCAAGTCTCCATTGGCTGCTCTTGCTCCTTGGGGCTTGGTTCTTTGAATGGGCGATCATTGACTGAAGCAGCAGCAAAGTCAGTATCTGTGAACACATGGCGATCAACTGGCCACAGCCCAGTTTTCCTGAAGCCATTTATTGCAGTCTCCATCGAAGCAGCTCTTGGAAAACCAGCTCCAACCAAAGAAACGATGTGCTCAACAGTAAGTCGTTTCCCAGAAGACGTTCTAAGCTTTGTTGCAATCGCAGAGTCAACGAAAGTGTTCAGTGGCTTAAAAAAGGCCACGTCGAGTGGCTGCATGCGATGCGTGCAGTGAGATGGCAGTGAAAGCATAATAACCCCATTTTTGCGAGCTAGTTCAATTGCATCTAAGCTCTGAGTGTGACTGCTGTGTCCATCTAAAATTAGAAGAACCTTTTATGATATGCTTGGTTTTATGCTTCTAATGAAGTGGGACATCCATTCCGTAAGACATCTGCAGTCATCTACCCTTTGTCTTGACAATTGAACATTGTTCCAGGGGGAGCACCAAATGTTAAAGAGTCCTTCATTCTTTTTCTAGCGTAGATTAGCATCGGAGGGATAATAACCCAGCAGCATTCATGACATAAACTCCTGTCACATTCTGCCCCTTTCCGCAAGCTGTGATGCCACCAACTTAATGCTTTCCTCTATGTGCAATAACTCTTTCCGGTCGTTGAACTACAGTATGCGAAGTTTCATCAATATTAAAAATTCTGGATGCTGTAATTTGCTCCTGGTCAACTATTTTTTCCAGTGAGTCGAAGAATTTGTTCACAACTACTTTGTTGAACCCAGCAGCTCTTGCTGAAGATGTAGCTTCTGGCCATCTCAAGCTTAACTCTGGATGTCGTTTCATGAAGCTTTCAAACCATTCTTTGCCAGCTTCCTCTTTTTCTTGATTGAAGCGAGTGCTGAGGTTATTTTTCTTTGCTATCTCGAAAGCGAGTTTCATTACTCCTCTTCCTGTTACACTGCAACATAAGAATCGATCATGTATAGCTACTGTATACAATATTATGACTCTCAAGGTATAAAGTTATTACTGCAAGTTAACAGACATGAACAAAATAAAATAAAAATGAATAATAAGCCAGAAAGCAGGTATTGCTATTTGTACTAGCACGGCCTTAGCCTACAATCACGCGGTAGGTACTGAAGTGTACACAAATATGGTTCTTGGGGCGCGATTTGAAATATTTTATAGACGAAATAATAAACTTTTTTTTCGTTTATCAGACCAAGTAGTTACACTCTCGGTAAGATTTTACCCCCGAATGTTCTTAATATAACTGCTACCATGTTATTAATATTTTCGCTCAAACTTACGAAATCGCGAAATAAATGTAGCCCTATTGATTGCTACAAACCATAATTGTAAAATTATAAAGACATAACTTATTTTATAATGAAAACAACCATTTTAAAAGTACGAGTACTCTATTTTATCGCTATTGAAACATGTAACGGGTCAACAATGGATATTCCACTATGCAAGAATGTCTCTTAACTTACTGTAATATTTTTTCAAAAAATAAACATACCCATAAAACATGTTTTCCAAATGTAAAAGGTGTGTGACGAGATCTTCTTCAATCTATTTTGGTAGGTCGTGAGGTCGGCCAATGGATTTTGAAACTCTTGAGTGTGGTTTTAGCCTTCGTTTCAAAGTAGTTTTTGGGATGTGAAATATGTCCGCAGCTTTATTAATTCCCAATCCTTCCTCCATTGCATGTACTGCTGCAATCAAATCATCTTCCTTCCATTTGTTGTAAATCCTCTTTGATTTTCGTGCTTCTCTTGTGGTCATCTAAAACACTAACATTGAAACAAATTATTTTAAACGTATTAACAATGCATTTGAGTAATGTGGACCACATTGTGTAATGTTGACCACACTCGTGTAATTTGGACCACTGATCCAAATTACACGACAGCTGATGGACCAAATTACACAACGAGGTAACTTCACTGCCATGTTTAATATTGCGGTTATTGCATTTGAAAGTCATTCTATTAGTACACAGAAATAAAGTTTTATCTACGAACTTAAGCACAAAATCAAGTACAACTCAATTCCTATGTATATTTAACTACCTACACATTCAAACAAATAAAATTATTACATCGAAACTCTTCAAAATGCAGTTACCTTCGTATTTTCTTTGCCTTTTCATCCAAGCGTAAACAACTCCGAAGCAGTAACGGACTGACGCATATGCAACCGGTCACTCAACTGGTCCGAATTACACACTGGCCCAAATAATATGGACCTCCCCTACCAATAGAAAATAGGCTTAGCAATCTCCTTTGCGTGTCTTTGTGTATGTGTTGAAAGGAAGGCAAGTAGGGCGTATACCTATATCGTCTTGATTCCTTTTAGTACAGGCGGTAAACAAAATAAAACTGCAAATATGGATATAAAGGAGCCGCTTTGTACACACATTCCCTATGCAGTAAAGAGTAATTTTAGATCAGGAGGCATTCGAAAATCCCGAGTGGGCTCCCAGTAGCCGCCATTTTCCAAGATGGCGGCTACATAAATTTTTTTTCCTAGTACTCCGATTTAATTTTTTTTTAATTATAGATATTGACTTGAACTATAATTTGTCTCTACGGTTTTTTTATAAGTTGTACAGTTTTTGGATTAAAAAAAACAGAAATTTTAAGAAAAAATATTATTACAGTTTATTTTATAATTTCTAATTAATGTAAACAAGTTTATGTTGTAAATTAAATTTGTGTCGATGTTAATTATCACTTGCCTAACTGTCAACGTGTATCTCATACATTTGCTATAATAAATAAAAACAATATTTTCAAGAACTAACACAGCAAAATAAAAGTGCTGTAGGTAATTGCAATTTAGAAAATTAATAACTCTTTAAAAAAAGCTGCAAAAAAACTACACAAACGAAATTCCTTACCTGGTATTGCTTCATGGCATTTATTTAAATATTAACAACAAAGTTATATTTCTCCTACAAATGTGTAATTTTTTCGGTCACATATTTGGATTTTCTCTTATTACATTTCCATCACATTATCTTCGTTATCAGACCTGAAATTGTACAAATTTTACATTACCAAACATTTATAATGGCATGAATGTACTTTGCACCACCTAATTAATTATTATTTCACATGAAAATATGATGATACCTTTCACACGAATGTATTCTTTATCTTTAGAACAGTGAATTCAAAGTTTCCGTCAACTTAAGAATATTAAATCCTTATTAATAAAAAATGTGTGGTGTAAATCTGCCCGAAAATTAAACAAAATATCCCCAACTTATGATAGCAGAAGCGAATATATAATATGTGAAAAATATCTCAAACTTACATTTCATTCGTGCATGATCCCCGACAAAATGTGCAAAGAAGTGTGCAAGGGAGACCAGCAGACGTACATGAACACCTTAGAAGCACAGTCTGCTTTCATCTACATCTGACAAGCTCATGACATGCCTCCGAGATTGGTGGTTAAGTTGACCATCTAGGAACCCACTCTACTTTTCTTCTCTGCCAACTCCACGACTCAGGGGAAGGAATAGTTGGTAGTGGTGTGCATGAGTGTCCCCAAATATTGCCACCTTGGTACCAGGACCGTAGTGTGCACTGATATAGGGCTCCAGATGTAGGAGGCAAACTTTCCAGTGGCCGATCTTTTGTGGTGAACAAAACTTTCCTGATCTCTGTCAACGAACGATCTGCACATCCAACTCCACCATACAGGACTGCAACAAAGGTTTCTTGTATGGTTTTTGTATTTTCAAGGCCTTCGTCAGTTGATGGAAAAGATAGTTTCCAGAATGCCTGAGTTACTTCAGGAAAGCTCATCCATGCTTTCCAGAAAGATTTTTTTCTCATAAACGGTATCGCAACCAGAGAAGCTGTGGCAACCTCTAACTGCGACAGATCTCTCTTCTCCAAGTAAAATCGCAATTGTATGTGCAGGAATGTATCTCATCTTATTTCCAATGCCAAACTGGACCCACAATTGTTCCAAACCTAAGGTACTTAGAAGGAAAAAGAAAGATACAGCCAAGATAACTACATCACTATCTGTGCTGCGAATGACGACAATCTTGGATCCATGAATGACAGCATCTCTTGTATGCAGCAAAATGCGTCAATCTTATTCATCAAGTTTGCAAGAGAGATCATTTAAATGTGTATTCTGTGAACACGACAAAGTGATTTTACCACCATTTGTCACAGTCTGTACAAATTTCATCTCGCAAAGTGCCGTCGAACCAAGAAGGTCGAACAGCTGCTCGTTGTTGCTGTTTCGTGGAAACTCTTTCCAATTTTTTGGTATTGATGATTGCGGAGAAACCTTATGCTGTTCTCCATTACCTCAGCAATTTCGGACAGCATTCTTCAAACTGTCAACATAATATTGATCTCACACTATATCTACTCGTTTGGCTTTCAAATAATTTATGTCGTTTGTTATGTAACCTTTAAATTATTGTTAACTGTATTCAGAAAAGGTTTCAGATTATCGAGGAGGAAGTGCAGCCCCATCATACACATTTGTGTTGCACAAACCAGTGAATTCCCTCAATTCAATAGCTTTTTCAAGGATATGAGCTATGTTAGATTTTTGACATGCACGTAAAGAATTATCAGATGACAGTGATGGAGGATAAGACGTGTTTTCAAATTTGAAAAATTCATCAAGATCAAGGTTTCTATTATGAGCCACAATGAATAGACGAGAAAACAAGTAGACGTCACTTTTAAGAGATTTTAATGTTGTTGACATTTTGGATGTACTACAACCAACAACAGAAAATACATAAGTGCCTGATTTCTTAATTTTTATCAAATATCTTTTTTGAGCTTCCATCAACCAATCGCTGTTCGACAAAGTTTCTATGCAACTGAGTGCCACGTTCTTCTGCAGACATAATGGTTGTTACACGTTCTTGATCCATTACCATATGAGTATCCTAAGTTATGAGCTGGTAACTTGTTTCTTCAAATCGACTGCCAAACTGTTTTATGCTTTCTTTTAGGTCTTGACAGTTTTGTAAGAAGTTGCTCTGGAAAGAGTTATACTGTTCATGATGGTCCACGGTGTTTTCTAAACTGTTGTCAGTTTGAATTTTAAATTCTGTCAATAAACTGCTCACTTCAGGACCTGCGACTGTAAATCGCCATAGAGAAACAGGGTCTTGCATAAGACCCACAGCACCTCCATCTGCTATCAACATTGCATTGTTCTGTTCATGAGCCTGATCGATTGCTGAAGCTGAGAATAGGATTTTTGTCTTTGAAATAACAAATTTACCATTATTAAATTCACTGTTGATGGAGGGTGCAGTCGATGGTAACATTTCGAAGTCTTTAATATCTACTGTAAGCCACCGTGCGTAGTTCGTATAGTTAAAGAGGAAAAACCAAGGTAGCATTGTCTTAATACATTTTTTGAAAATCTCGTATTGACACAGTCTGATAGAGCGAACAAAAACGAGCAGAAGAATTTCCAGATTCAAAATTGTAACCCAATACTTGAATGTTGGGCACCTTGCAGTTTGTAAGTCAATCCACTGTTCTAATCATTCATTACAGTTAGACTTTTCATGTGCATCTACTAGAAGAGAATACAGTGCGGATGCTGTGATTTGGTGAATTGCTCTTGCTTTTGTCACATGTGCAATCTTTAGGCGAGACCGAGCTAATCCTTATGTGGTGATTCCGGAATGAGCAGTAACACTTACCCAACCAGAGCCATCAAGAAGCTGGCCTAAAACTTTGAGGAAAGATTGCTCTATGTGAAAGGGCCCGAACAACACAACAAATTTGGACTCACCGTAAATGTTTGGCCGATTCCATTGGATGATATTTATTAACGCATACAATGGTTGATCAACACACATTACTGAGACTTGACCAGGATTGAGGTAGTGGGTAGTAGACATCACAATATCCGTGCCATGTCGTACTATAGAGACTGATAACGATTCTTGATGAAACAGAGGCAAGATAGAGCATAATCCTACGTCAACTGTGTTGTGCTGGTGGGATGCATGAAATGCTGCCCATGATATATCTAACATTCCCGTAACATCAGTTTTGTTCAGTGTTGTCAATCTGTGTACATTATTTAACCAGTGCTGCTCATTCAACCAGTACTTGTGGATCTGATTTGGAAGTATTAGAGTCTCTGAAATCTCTGGTGAGCATTGTGGATGATGAGGAATTTTTTGAAAGAATTACTGTTCTAACCTTCTTGTAATTTTCAGGCAAATCCGGCACAGAACGGCTACCATTATCAGCATCACTATAATTTGCTGAAAACTCTCTTGCACGACCAAATTTACCTTCTGTAGGAATCTGGAACAGCGATATTCCTGTGCCATGGAATGAATCTTTAGATGTGACACTTGAAGGGTCATAATCTAAATTATCATGCACACCAAGTGTATATGTTTTGTGTCTTAAGATTTCTAGGGCAAAGAACCCCTTCTTCTTCAGTGCGTTTGTTGACCAGATTACATAGTAGTGCTGTTACCTCAGCGACTCTGTTTGATGACACAGACAATCCTAAAGCATGAAGCTTGTCAATATTATCTGTGTTTCTAGTGCGGTCATACGTAGAAAGTGCTATGTACATAGGGATCGGTGGTTCCTTACTTTTCATGTGTCGAACAATGTTACCTCCTGGAATGCTTTCATTGTAATTAAAGTAAACAAGCTGACTTATTGTCAAACTTGGCTGTGTGGCTTTATTATCTACTGGAACTGTTGACGAGCCATAAAGTAAGAAATTAATTGTTCCATTAGGGATGGAGGTACAGATTCTTCCTGATATCCATCATGAAAAGTGCCTTTGAAAGACGAGTTGTGCTGTGAAATATCCTTTCTTATTAATTTTAAGAACCTAAAAAATGAAACAGCATCGGCATCAGCATCCTCTTGGCACACATCGCTGTATACATTAACTCCATCACTTAACAAAACATATTCTCGGCCCGATTTATCAGCTCCTAGTCGCGGGAAATGCAGAAGGATTCGGTCCCTTAAACGTGATGTGTGAATATCTGGTAGCTCCGCTTCATCAGTACTCAAAATGCTACAGAGTTTTTCTTTGTACATGGCTGTGAGAATTGGCATCTTAAAGATGTATTCAGTATCTTCGCATCTAAGTTTGTCTGCGATAAACCGTGCCACAGATGCAAAGGCTATTGCTTCAGAAGCAGCGAAATTATCCTGTCTTCCTGCTCTCGTAACACTTCTACAGCGATTATAAAAAATTTTATGGCACTTTGCATGATATTTTGCCTCTTCGGCAACCAAATAACCGAAAGATAAAAATGCTATAATTTCTGTCTCTTCCAAAATCTCAGCACAATATTTAAGTTTTTCATCCATTTTAGTACTCACGCTTAGCAAGTGTTCATTTCGTGTTTGTCCTTTGTGACAAAAGAAGCAAGTACTTTTGATGTCAGAGAATGGGGTGGCAGATCTGAGTGATCGCGAGCTTTCGCTAGAATCAGCATGCTCCTGACTAATATCTTGTCAAACTAAAACGTCTGCGGATGAAGTGCCAACCTCAAGTCTTGTTTTTGCTCTTTCAGTCTCTTGACGGTTGAACTTCAAGTAGCATGATTTATGCCACTTTGCTGAATGTGATAATAATGTGTATTCCAAGCCATCTCCGTCATCTAATTTGGCGAGCTCTATCTGCTTTGGTAGAGCACCAATACTTTTCAATTCTGTCAAATTTTTTGCTAGTGTTGAGTAGCCGGAACTTCGTGATTTGTCATTTGAAGTATTTCTTTTTGGACAAATAAGACTTCCTGATTTCTGACACAGACAGCAGAAATTTCAATCGAAACCAAGAAGAATATCTGGGTCAGCAAGCTTTATTTTCTTTGGGCCCATATTTTATTATTTCATCACACCTTAAACAAAAAAAAAAAGATATTACATTCACAAAATAAATTATATTTCATTAATTTAAATAACAAGATAAAACTGTAATAATATTTTTTTCTTAAAATATCAGTTTTTTTTTGTTTTATCCAAAAACTGTAAAACGTATAAAAAACGTAGACAGATAAATTATAGTTCAAGTCAATATATATAATTTAAAAAAATGAAAATCGAAATGCTAGGAGTCGAGAAATTAATTATTCAATTTATGTAGCCGCCATCTTGGAAAATTGCGGCTGCTGGAAGCCCACACGGGATTTTCGAATGCCTCCTGATCTAAAATTACTCTTTACTGCATAGGGAATGCGTGTACAAAGTGACTCCTTTATATCCAGATTTGCAGTTAATGTCTGATATCACGGACGAACCGCCTGTACTATTTGTTACAGTTCCCCGTAACAACCGAAGACGGGAAGGATATAGCGATGGCATTTGAAGAGAAATGGAATTTCTCGCACTGTCTCGGCAGCATCGTGAGAAGGAAGCTACACTGCAGGAGCTGAAGCTAATAACATGATGGACAGTTTGGAACGACGGCCATTCGGAAATACAGCGAGTGCTGCCAAAAATGTCAGGGAAGTGTTCATTTATTTCTTTATAAACGAAGGTAAGGTTCCATGGCAAAATAATGTCATTAATTAAAACTGGATATTGGAGTACAAGTCAATACGTGTGTAGCTAAGTGTCAGTTTATGAAATACATCGATGCAGTGTAATAGGATCTTATTTCATTGACCAGTATTGCTTGCAGTCTTTGGTAACAGTTTAACCTACATGTGTACATTCAATTTGTATATAGATAGGGTCTATATAAACACCAATAAGCAATACTACTTGACTTGAGCATGTCAATATAACAGCTTATTAAAATGTCTAAACATGTCATTACGACAATGTAATTCGAAATTACAACATTATAAATGTAAAAGTTATGTTTTAATTTAATAATATGTATACATGCTTACTCAATTACTGCTTACCTCTATATCATCTTCGTCATCACTGCCAAGTGTACTACGTGATACTCTTGGCGTTTGCTGATCCAGCAGGAAATCAAACTGATGAAAATATCACAATGTCGGCTCATAAACTTCGTCGGCACCACTTCTACTTTTCTTCGAATTCTTCAATTTTTTCGCTTTCTTGCGGATGTTGCTTCTAAAATTATTGATTTTTTAAATTACTAAATCTTTGTTGGCAGTAGCCTCTATTTATTTCACTTTTTCCACTAATCGCCCGTATGCAGCCCCCCCCCCCCTCTTTCCGTGATCATGATATTATTTCGATTTTACTTGCCATAAGCAAGGAGAATCCCTGTACAGATTGATAAATTCCTCTAATACTTCGCGTGTTCGAGAAGACACGTTTACCACACAAAGTATTCGGACTAATTTCACTCGCGGATGTGGAGACATTGACAGGTTGCCTCAAGGTCTGCCCGAGGTCTAGTACACACACACCGGAAACATGTGAGGAAGGGGTGTACCTTGAGGCGAACGAAGGTATTTCCGATTTTCACTCCTGTCGCCTCTTTCCAAGAAACCTCAAGGTACCATAACATACACACGCTGCGGTCTACGTTAAGGTTTCGTACTTTCAGGCAGACCTCTGAGGAAAACCGTAGCGTGTGTAGCCGGCCTTAAAAGTAGAGACATGGGAGGCTGCCTATGGCGCACTTCGTAGTTCACAGTCAGCACTAGGTAGAAGGAGGTAGGAATAGTAGGCGGAATGCCCTGGAAAGACTCGGTGGGAGTCCGAGCGTCCGAGCCCTAGACTACTGGCTGAAAGACGAAAGCTCGCCCTTTATATACCCTAGAAGGGGGTTGGAAGTCTCGTTAGCGGGTGGTGCTGTGGTCGTCTGCTGCTGCAGGCGTGCCACTCCAATACTCGCACATTTCTCACGAAAACAAAACTATCTCTGCCGCGTCCTAACTTTCCCCACGGAACATGCCATATCCCTGTATTTCCAAAAATTAAAATAAAAGCGATATTATATGCTTGAATTAACACACTGCATTCAAATATTCATATAACAAGTATACATAAACATGTCTCTAAATTATTACGTTTATTTGTCTCCGACATTTTGTTTATTTACGTTTTGCCGACTCGTGTCTTTCATGTCTCTTATGGCATTATATTTCCTACTTGCAGGTTTACAAAGGTAAATTATTATTATTTTAACGACTATACAACATCTTTGAAGCAGTAAGCGGCAACACAGAGCATAATATTAATAAAGCTGTACCTTCAACAAGTAGGCCGGTAGGCCTAAACCTACTTTATACACAAAAATGTGGGACGAGCGTAAAATTAATCTAATATTAACTACGGGGTGCGTCAAATATTGTGTCCAAGAATGTGATAATTTATAAATTTTTACTAGAGAAATTTGTTGTTACACAATATGCTTCCCTGTTGAGTTAATTGCCTATATTTTTATTTACCTTCCTTTTGCAAAAAAAAAAAAAAAAAAAGGCTGAAAAGTACTATTTAGCTGCGGTCTGTTTTGGTTTGGGTTACTTTGGTGGGCACTGTTGTGGAGGCCTTGCAAATTGTGGACAAAATGTGTACATGTTGAGACGCTCCCCTGTCCCGAAGGAAAGGGTGACGTGACGAGTGCCTCACCCTTCATAAGCAATACATAACCCTCCAGCATTTATCCAGGACAGATAGCCCCTCATATTCATATTTACGATACGTACTTTGGAGAAGTTCGCTAAATACAATGAAGCAAGGTCCTGATATTTTAAAATTATAATATTTAATATAATTACTGGTTCTTTCAACAATTAAGACATTCTTCTCAAGTGCACGAATCCACAATACAGCTTTCTGTATCGGACTTTCAAAATCTGCCTACCACAGTTATCGAGGTATACGCATCCGCCCTACAGAGATCTGGCATGGGCGAGATTTTCACTTCGCACTAAATTCCTGCCGGGCTATACATCGGCATAAGGCATCAGTACATCTCCTACCTGGTTATTTTTCCTGCGTGCAGCAACAGCAGGTGGCCCGCACGCTGACGGGCGCCCAAGCTCAGCAGCGGCCGCGCTCTCCAATTTGACCGTCTTAGCGCCGCGACGCCGTCTGAGGTCGCCCCTTGCAGCCTTCGTCGAGAGAGGAACTCGCTGACCCAAAGCGTCTCAACAGCTACTTTGCCGTTCCGACCTAGGCCCCAAGGCCTCTCCTTCGGCGAAGGGCAGCACGCAATTGTCCTGGGAAGTTCCCTCGGCGAGAAACTGCCTCGCTCGGCTTCGGCGGCAGCGTCCCAACGTACACCTACTGCCCAGAAATAATACAAAGCAAATGCTATAGCGTTCCTCTGTCTTACGTTTGACAGCAGGTAAACACATAAATTTGCAACAGCCGAGCAGGCATCGGACCCCTTGACGGAACTAGCCACGCCGTCCGCCTCCCTCGCTCCTCGCCTTTCCAACACACTCTCCCGAACTACTTAGTCACACTCCCCTCTTCACAACTCCAACACCACTCGCCCGCCAGCGCTCCGTGCGGCTAATACGTACAACTGCTGTACAAGCAAGCGAGCAAACAATGAAATACACCACCAATACCAGGTAAATATAAGCTCACAGCTTCAATATAAGTTACACTCTAAAAAATAAATGTATACATATGTAGAGGTTCCGGAACCCATATTAAGACGCATGCAAAACATATTAAACTATAAAGCCGAGACGCGAGGCGTCTCAATGTAAATAGCGGAAAACCTTGGACAGAAGAAATAAGAATTTTTATTGATGTTTAACTCTCTTTTTAACTCCTGACATAAAAGAAGAATGTTCAAAGTTTCACAGCTATACCTGTTTGTGGCTTTGTAGCTTTCAAATGAATGAACAGATTTTAATGCTTCTTTTTTAAATTGAGAGCTAGTTTCATCTAGATGGTTGTTAGCTGTATTTTATGTAAATTTGTCCAGCTGTTTAAAAGAAATGGTTTTTACTTCAGTAATTTTCTGGTCTTCATAGTTCTCGATGCTGTGGTACTTTTAGAATGTAGACTAACAGATGTTTTAGGACTTAAATTTTTTTGTCATAAGTAACTAAACTGCACATTTACCACAATTTTCCCTTATCTTACATTTAAAATGGCTCTAAACCCTTGGCACCAGGTTGCAGTGGTTCTTAACTTTTTAATGTTAGTGATTACAGCAAGTAGGGGTGACTTTGGGACATTTTAAGAAAATATTCTTCACATACATGACAGCCCTGAGTAAAGAAATTTACTTGTGATAAATTCAAAATAATGAATGTTACAGAATTAAATTGATAACTACTTACACTGACACACATTTAATATAAAATTGTGTAAAAGTGTCCCAAAGTCACCTCGCTTACTGCAACTTTTTCCCTTGAAATGTCTGCAGAATCTATTTGAAATTTTTTTGTAACTTGCTACTAGATTTTGTACATAGCTACAAAATTTGTAGATGCCCGTTTCAAAAATTTTCCCTGAAAAGTTGTTGTAAACCCTGAATATGTCATTATGCATCACTGAATATCAGTACAAAATTGATTTCTTATTTCTATAGCATCACCAACAATTTGATTAGCTTCTTCACTGTCAAGATTGAGCTTCATGTCACTTCCATGACTTTCATTTTCCTGAATACATAAATTATGAAGTACACAAGCAGCCTTAATGACGGCACCATTTCTGCTGAAGTGATACATGTCCACGTGTTTTAGTCTCCTAAAACGACTGTACAGGAAACCGAATGCCTGCTCGATTACTACTCTGGTGGAGCTAAGTCTTCTACTGAAGATTTTCTGTTTTGCTGTCAGGAGCCCATTGTCTCGGTATGGTGTCATAACATTTGGAAGGAGAGGGTAAGTACAGTCTCCCAAAATTAAAGTGGTGTCTAACGCAATGGATGCCGGATCACTCAGAAGCCATATCCCCAGCTCACTTCTCCAAAAAAACACGTGCATCATTGGTTACTCCAGTCTACAAAATACATTAGTGAATCTGCACTGAGAATCACAGACAGCCTGAAGCAGCACATATGTGAAGCATTTACGGTTTGTAGTACTTGCCCTGTCATTGGCTGGTCCAAGAACACTCACATGAATTCCATCTATGCAGCCCAGAACATTTGGAAATCTTGTGTCATCTCGTAAGATGTTGAACTTTGTGACTGTTTTAATAGCACACTGTCCTGTTGTCCAAGTTATATATATATATATATATATATATATATATATATATATATATATATATAATTCGACAATGAAGCTACATGATTGAAAAATTCCATACAAAACTCAAATGTAGTGCTGGGAGCAACATTGAATCTTCTACTCAATGTACGAAATGGTTCACGATTTGCTAGTACCATAAACTAACCAGGATACTAGTTTGTATACCTGTGCGACCAAGCATGTTCTCACTGGAGACTACTGCTAGATGTTTCATCTGTTACTAAAATTTCAAACAACATTAGGCCCTATTGGCATGCACACTTTTTTTTTTCCAAGGTTTCAAAAGTAGGTGACACTGAAATACTAAATTCCAAGGGGATACATAAAATTCTCAAACATGGTTCAGTGAAAGTTTTATTCAGGGATGAATCCTAGAATAAAAAAAGAGGGGGAGGGGCAGTAGGGACGATCGACTCCCTACCCCCCAAAAAAACATGTATACAATATAAAGATCTTAAAAGTGACTTTGCTGAGAGACCATTTCAAAATAACATTGGTTTGTTTATTGAATACATGTAGACGATTACATAACAGAAGTGTCAGCTCGTCATGGCTCTCATTTTTTAAAAGTGATTCTCCCAGAACACCAACCTCCCTAAAACCCACCACCGGATCCGTGCCTGGTTTGGTTATGTATTTTGGTATGATTTCTTGTGTAACACAAATATTACACTTTAAAATACGTCTGGCATACATAGGGCAGAAGTTATAGTAACAAAGATAACATGTAATAATCTCACAGTGAATCATAAACAAATAATTATAAACGTCACTATTTCAAACGTTACTTCAACTGTTCGTCTTCCAAACCTAAAGTTCATTTTAAAGTCAATATCGGCGTAGGCCGAAACAATGTCAACATAACTTTGAATTTTCTAAAATGTTTTCCTATGGAATTTTGCGGCAACAATCGATTCCAAGAGTACATTTTCTGTTTCGTTCTCTTTTAATATTTTTTTTTTATTAAAGTAGCAATGACTTTTGCCCCATTACTGTACAAAAGTTCTGAGATTAAAATAGCAGCTTTGTTTTTATCTACTTCCTTATGTGTGGCTATTTAAAATTCAAAGGTTATTGATGCCAAACACTTCAACCTGACGTTTGAAAATGTCAACTGGTGTACACTAGCGTTTCAACCAGTGGTTGATCCACCGGTGAATTTCCAAATTCGCGGCTGTAGAAAAGTAAAGAACACTGAGTACAAATAAATATTACAAAATGCCTAACACAACCTCACCTCAAACGACAAATACCTTGCAGGTGCCAGTATTAACAAAACATTAGCCTTTTTCAAAAATATTGTAATGAAAGATGTAATAACATCATACAATTCCATTGAAAATGAAGTGGAAAAAATTCAGCAAATCACTAAAAATATTTGTATGACCGACAATGCAGTCCTTGAATGCTAAGTAAAACAACGATGGTAATAAACGTTAACGCAAAATAAGAACAGCAGATAAACCCATTAAATCACTACAGGTTTACAAACAGAATGTGATTCTTCGGGACCTGGTCGCAGTTCATAAAAAGCCTCATTCTGTGTTAAAGGAGAAATTACAGTGATTGTGTATTTCTTAGTTGTGAAGGTCTCATTTTATGTCGTCTGTTGGTCATAAATGAAATGAGTGAGGGTCAATTACGATTGATGCAGCGCTCTGCTATACAATTGAGGTAAAGTTCAGTCACCAGAGTGGGATTATGGTGTAGCCTAGCAGACCATCCATCATATATTGACTGAATGACCTCTTTGTTACCCACTTGCTATTCGCTGGATAGAAAATTATTAATAATTTTAGTGTGATGCCATATGATCAAATAATATTGGTTGACTTTAGTGTGCTCCATTTTATACTTCTCAGTGAAATTATTTGTTTTTTAAATGTAGTTACTTGAGTATAGCATATTTTGCCTATGTTTTTCCGCATATTTAAAATATTTTATGTGACAGTAACCAGCACTGCAATGGCGAACTCCGAACATTTGTCAACTTAAGCTATATGAAATAAAAATAATTGCATGAATGAAATTATTTATATCCATGATTTTGATGAAATAGAGTCGGGAGATGTAAAGAAGAGACAATATCAAAACCTTAATTTTTTTTGAAGTAGAAAAAACATTTAAAATGTGACAAATTACTAAAATTATTGTAAATTACACGATGAATTGAATTTTAACAGTTAATGTGCTCCAGTGTGTACATTATTGTCTTAAAAAACAATAATATTATTGTTTTACCCACCAAATGGGGTAAAAATAAGACAGCTTGGGGTAAATAAAAGACAGCATTAAATCTCTAAACTCAAGGACACTACAAGAGTGGGAGTGCAAAAATAAGAACACAGGAGAGTTTTGTAAGCTAAATAAATGTTTAAGTTTACCACATTTAAGTATCTGCCTGGGTAATTTATACACACATATTTGCTCATTTAACATTTTGTCCAGAATATAAAATATTTAAGAAAAACATACCAGTCGACTTTCAAACATTACTTCTCAAACACATACATTGGCTGCATAAAACAATAATGCACACTCTGTCCAATACAGTACAAATGTGGTACAGGAAGTACACCAACAATATAAGTTTTAGATACTAACGTCATGTCTGCTTAGTTCAATTTAAAAAGTGTCTTGTTTCCAGATACTATATTGAGACACATTACTTTAAATTCATCACTTAAAACAGGGTTAATAACATACATGTTTATATACAACTGTTTTTTTTTTATTTTACCACCTGTAAACTTAACCAGTACATAGTCTCATACCTTCGCTTCACTTGCCTCTGATAGCCGACACATTTCAGTATGCCTAAATTCTCCTATATCAATGTGATCTAAACAATCACCAATTTTATGCTATTTTCATCCTTGCTGTCTTAATTTTACTTTTATAATAAGTATAGCCCTATCTTTCTTACAGTTAGAGTTATTGGACTTGGTTTTTACCAAGTTCATGTATTCTTCTGATATTACTACTTCACTATTTTATTCTATCCTCCTCCTTTTCACAGGAATGGGCAAAGTCTTCTTAATTTTTTTTAAAAATAATAGTGCTGCAAAATCAATGCCTTTCTGTTAATTTTGTACTGAACTGATATACGCAGGTCTGCACAAAGCACTTTAAGATCATGTAATAGATTCAGGCTCTGTAGCATGTGGAGAGCTAGGCCTAACTGTCTCAAACACACTCCATTTGTAGGCCTCTTAACTGAACACACTCCTTGTGTAGCCCTCTCAGCGGAACACACTCCTTGTGTAGTAGTAGGCCTAATTATTGAATGGCATTTTTCTAATTTACTGGGATGCAAATGATGAGTCTCGTATTACTCCCTATTGCAAGGAAATATCCCAGTTGCATTAAATCCTGCAGTAATTGTCTTATGTGAAATACTTTCCTCACATATTTCACATAGCAAATCAACCATTATAGATCGGGAAATCTTCCGCATATTCAAACACTGCCATTCATGTAGTCTCTTATTCCACCTTTCCTTTAGAGGTTTAAAGCATGCTTTATCAAGGGGCTGAAGTGTTTCTGTTGTGTGAGGTGGATGCTGTGCAAGTTAGCTTTTAGCCCGAGCTGAGGTCGCGTGTGAAATATTCCCAGAGTGAATTCAACACAAAAAAAAATCTGTCGAGCCTCACTTGATATAAATCTCCGTTTCCGTTACTGCTAGAATCAAGAAGTGTCATTATTGCAATTAACTAGACTGTTCCAATCTCGGCAGAGACGACCGCACTTGCCTCGGCCCCGCACCAACCCCTTACGAAGTCACAGTTAGATGACCGTCTCGTCTTTTACAACCACCAACTTAAATGTCATGCCCTCTGGCACCGCACCTTGCTAGCCCGGCGTGTCGTAACCAACAACCCTCAGCCAGGGTAAAATTCTGCCTCGTGCCAGACCACCATTACAAATTACTCCGCCGCCCCGCGCTAGTCATCTGTACATTGCTTTACAATTAGATACTGACAATGCTTAGTTTATATACAGTAAGTTCCCTAGAGATGTCTCAAAACAGTGATTAAACTTTATTTAGCTTTTTGACATTAGGCATTAGAGTAAACTCCTTGTGGATAACGAAAACAGTTCCTCCCACCTGGGTACTACTTGTTTGACGTCATAAGACTCCAAAAATTCCAGAGTCGCCGTTCGGCCAATCATCACATTTGTGACCATATTTGGCGAGGCTCCCTTCAGGCCAGACTGTCGGTTACCCTATGGATCATCACTTGCTCCCAGACACAACAATTTAGATAAATGCTAGTAAACTTCAACACGTGCTTAACACAAAAAGGTTATTTAGATAATCTTCAGGAAATTAGATGCTGCTTTGTTTGATACCAAACTCGATATGGCTCCTTTAAATTTAGTGCGATGTTACAATAACAGAATACTTATAATAAAACAAACTAATCTTCAAAATCTAAACTTCACAACAAACTCTTACCGAGACAAAATCCGATTATCCGGTACGAAATAAAAAAAAAATAAAGTGTCGCAAAACACTAGATAAACAGATTCATATGCAGTTTAAAACAAAATAGCTAAATTCACATCAATCATTTTAATTTAAGCAAAACTCACTAAAATTAACAGTAGGAACAATACGCTAACTCTGTGTTTAGCACACCACACTAGGCAGTAACAAATGTATACATATAATAAATAAATAATAGAGACAAGGTGCCCATCCACCTTACAAACCCCCAGTTAAATATTGACAGCTTTTTACTCGGCAAACCGGAGGGTAAAACTGTGGAATTCAACTTCTACTCCCGCAGGCTACCTGATTCATCGGCTGGTGCACATTACACTCCTACACTGAGGTGGTATCAATTAGTAAAATAAACACAACAAAAAGAAAAAACAAAGACCACCTTATCTCACAATGATACTCTTGAATCACTTGTGTCGGGAGTCATTTCAACTAAGTTTGTGAGTTCAATATTCAGTTGGTTATACCGTCAGTCATTCAGTCATAATCATTAGTTACAGAGATGAAATTGCAGTTAGATAAACCAACAAAACAAACAGCGGTAACAAACTACTAGTCAACCTACCCGCCGATAGTCAGATTTTGAGATATGTGCATGTTGCCCTATTTGCAATGACAAAAAACTATATTTACAAAAGAGCCACAAATGTCCCCCACGGTGCACTTCCCTGAAACCGTTTTGGCAACAAAAACCGTGGGCTCTACAGACAATTATCTCATTCCTTAGATATAACACTAGTTAACCAAATTCCAAAAATACCCTTTCTTACTGTTGCACTTAGTTCAACACTGAAATCAACTTACAAATTATAAATGGAAACTCAGTTAACCCTTCAGTTACATAAGTTTCTTTGCACTATGGCAGTGGTGGAACATACTACACAAACCGTCCTACATAATAATTAGCAAAAAATATGGCTTTAAAAGATATTGATTATACACCCCTCGGATGCCTCCTCCACCTGCAAGGTGTCCCAACCCCACACATTTTCCCCTGCCTGTCATAAGAGCTTAAATGGCCCCTCGAATAGCAAACACAATTTTTTGTTTTATTTCCTTTAAGAGATACTCACTTCTCCTACACATCCTCAACAATACCAAATCCCCTACCTGGATGTTGTTGAAATTACTTTTTTGTTGATCTCCCCTTCTCCTTTCCGCATGTTTTAATTTCAGCTTAACCTCATCCATCTGGCCCCTAGCCAGCCACTCTGCTCCCTCGGGGTACACACATTTGTTCGTTAAGCGTTCACGCTGAATCTCCCCACTGATGAAATCATTAGGAGCATACACAGTGCTACTGTGAATGTGTTCGTTCAAGACTTGGTTTATAATCGGCACCACCTCAGCCCACTTGCTATGCTTCTCGTGACAGTAAGTATGCAGTAACCTCCCAATATCTACACTCTTTAGCTCGGAATCCCCTAGTAGTGTCACTGAACTGTAAATAGCATCTATTTCTGCCCATGCCAACTCCCATCTCCATGCATCAGCAGTGAACTGTGTACCGTGGACATTCAAAATTCTTTTCAGTCTTAAAACTTCTCAAAATAGTGGTTCAATAACTTGGAGACACAAACAGCTGCTGTAGCTTTCTTTAGAGGATAGCAATTTTGAAAATACATTAAGGACCACGAAAATGTATTTTACACCCCCTTTATACATCGGTAAAGGGAGTGTACAGGTCAACAGCCACAAGATCATCAGGGCCAGAAGGTACAATGGGTTCCCATTTCCCCTCTCAATTCATGTTTGAGAACTTTGCCTTTTGGCATATGTTGCAACTTCTGTTTGTTTTCCTGATCGACTTCTCTAAGTTGGGCCAGTAGTAACTGTTGCTTGCTAACCAGAATATTTTTTTTTGTATCCAAAATGCCCAGTTGATCTGTGGAGATGCCACACTAGCTGACTCATCCAACGCTTAAGCACACAAATTTTCCACCTATTGTTCTCGACTGCTTCCCTTCGACATAGTATCCCTCCGCTAATACAATACCATAACAATACCTTTTGCACTTTAGGATCTCGTAGGTCCTTGTCTTCCTCCTCCAACGCTTCCATGACCCTGCCCACACTTCATCGTCCCTCTATTTTTCTCCTAGTCTACTAAACTGCTCAATTAACTCCTCATTCCTTTTAACTGTCACTTCAGCCATAACTGGCTCTGCACTAGGCCTCTCCTCCATGATAACCTCATCCCCTTCCAACACCATCCTACTGAGTAAGTCAGCATCCCTGTTCTCTTTACTAGATACATATTGAATATCAAAATTGTATTCTTGAATTGCTAAACACCACCTAAGTTTGCATGATTGCAAGGAGGACAGTGAGTGATGGTATGAAAAAAAAATAATAACTCTGCTACCTAGCACTAGATTTCTTAACTTCCTCAGACTCCACACAACAGCTAAGCACTCCCTCTCTGTCACAGTGTAAGCTCGCTCTGCTGGATTTAGACTCCTACTTGACATGACAATGAACTGTTCCTCTCTTTCCTCATTCACCTGAAAACACTTTGCCCCTAAGTCATAGCCTGATGCATCGGTGCTGAGGTAAAATACCTTGGCAAAGTCTGGGTGTCTCACTACACAATGTTCTTCCAATAAGTATTTTGCCTTACAAACCTCTTCTCACACTCATCACTCCAGTTCCATATACAATATTTCCTCAAAAGTTCTAGCAGCGGTGCCACCTCGTCTGAAAATCGCTCCGCAAAGGCCTAAAAATCCTCTCATCTGTTTTGCGTTCTTTGGTCTGGAGAAATTTTTGATTGGACTGATTTTCTCTGAGTCGGGCTTGATGCCTGTTGCACTCAATTGGAAACCTAGGAACTTTACCTCTTTTCTAAAAACAAAGACTTTGATAACTTTAAGGTTATGTTGACCTTATGCAACCTGCTCAACAACTGTTCTAGAACTTCTAAATTTTCATCAAAGGTTTCTGTGGCTTTCAAAACTTTGTCTACATTGGTATGCATTCTGCTCTCCAGTTCAGGTCCTAATGACGCATCCACTCCCCTACAGAACTCTCCTACACTGTTTGGCAGCCCAAATGGCAGCACATTAAACTGGTATGAGCAGTTATTTTATAGGAAAGCAGTGTACTTCCTGTCTTCCTACCTTAATGGTATTTTCCAGTAGTATTTTACAAAATCCGTAGTGCTAATGAATTTACAGCCAAAGAAATAGTTGAAGAGCTCATCAGGTTCCACAGGACTCTGCCTGTCTGGGACAATACGATTTTTCAGAGCACGCGAGTCTACACACAGCCTCACAATACCATCCTTTTTGCGGGTGCATACCCGCGGTTTAACGAGAGGGCTGTTTCACCTCTCAACGATTCTTCCCCTTTCCATCTCCCTTATTTGGTTCTCCAACTTCTCTTTACATGCCCATGGGATCGGGTAGCTTTGTCCCTTGAACGGCGTCGGGTCTAACATCGGGATGCTAGCGACGTATTCTGTTGTTAGCCCGGCACGCCACGAAACACACCCCGAAACTCCTGCAACAACCTCCCCAACTTCCTTCTCTCCTCGTCACTCCCTACTTCACATCGGCCTAATACTTCCCCTAACTCATCCTCCCATGTGCCGATGTTTGTGCATTTTGTTGAGTTTTCTCCGACTGCTGCTCCGAGTTCGAGCGCGCTCCTCCCTTCCTCCCAGTCTGCGACACACTGCACCTTTAACACCCCTGGCTTCCTCTCCATGACTGTGTTGCCACTCAGCATTTCATAACATTTTCCCACAATACAAATGTCCCCTTAACAAAATTTACGTTGACGTTGTGAGAGTATGTGAAATTAATTCCGATGATTATCTCTTTTGTTAATAACGGTATTACTAGGCTTAGAAAAAAATCAGGTTGGCAAAGTGTTTTTTTCGGGTGTGTTCGGTCCTGGCCGGAACATTTTGGGATGTCACGTTCATGACATATGTGTGACAGCCTTTCCCCCCTACAACCATGACTTTGGTCTGCTACTCCCCCACTAGAGCGCGCTCGAAGTGTTTTTAACCTCTTGTTTACATCTTCCAGTCCGGTCTGTACAGAATACACACAGGGCTCAAAACGACCGTGGACCTCCTCCCACATCTGACACTCTCTCTCTCCTCACTTCCGGCCAGGGTTAATACTCCCTTTCAACTGTTCATATCCCCGTTGGAGGTTTCCAATTTCTCCTTGGCTGTAAGTTTTAATACTTCCACCAAACTTAGTTGCTTATCTAGCTTCTCTCTGTCCTTGTCTCCCGCGATTACTTGCTCAGTTAGTTTATTCACCCTCTCGGTTAGCATGGCTTGATCCACCATAGCACCGTCCATGTGGTTCTCTACTCCCTTTATTCTCTCCTCACAGTTTGCCTACTTACGCCTGCTGCCATGTCCCCTCTTACTTCACACCTGAAATCATCAAATTTTGTTTCTAGTAACTTGCTTTGCGCTTGAAACATACAGTGCAATAACATGACTAGTTCTTGGTTTCCCCCATTTTTCACAGTTGGAGAAGGCGTCCCACTGGTCCCTCCTTCACTACCGTTTTCTGATACTCCACCTTCACTCATCGTGTCATTCATGCTTCCCGTCAATCCCACGTTATCTGCACCTACCTCGCTTGTTAGCGCATTTTCACTGTCCACAGTGTTGCCACTATTATTTCCGTTTTCAACTGTACTCTCCGACTCTTGCGAAAAATAAGTTGTCCGCGTGTCTACTGGTGCCATGTCGCAAAACACAAACTCTGAGTCAAATTTTACTTAAGACTTTTACTGTTTAGTTGCCACATTACTTATGACAAATAACAACACGCGTTTTCCGTGACAAACTGCTCACAAACAATAAACTACCGGTGTAATTCTCGCAACCGAAGCACATCTCCCCGGGAATTTCCCTTAACTGTATTTCACTATAGTTACCAATTACATTCAGTGATACCCAACTTTTTAAGTTTTACTTTTTGATTTTTTGTCAGGAATATGTGCGACAATACCATTGCGCACAACTGCAAAATACAACAGTTACACTAGCAAGACCTTTTCCCTTTCACTTCACTGACAATGCCACTTGACCTTGGCTCGCTGTAACTGAGCTTGGATTTGTTGCCTGCTGTTACTTGCTGCATTGTCTGCTCCGTCTCGCGCTCAGAGCGCGTCTGATGCTGACCTTGGGATTCTTCAATTCTTATCACTTGCTATCACTCTCTGGGGATGTGCGTGCTCCAGAGTCGTAATACCACCCGCATAGCCGTTTTCTTGTTGCTGTCTTCTTTTATGTTCGCGCCGGCTCTTATCGTGATGTCTTGTCAAAATTTCCGTCATCTCTGAGGTACTCGATTTCCCTTAGTCCCTGTTAACCTAGCGTCAATTTATGTAATGCATATATAAGCAGTATGATGTATTTGATAACTATTTTTTTGTTGCCGGATAGCCCTGTAGAAGTTCCTAATTACTGCCATCGGGAGATTACATTAATCGTGGCTGAAAGCACAAGTCGTTTTATTTCAGTTCCTCGGGTCGGTTTATTCCAGTTTATAACGAAGGTTTTTCACAAGATACAGCACCTTGTACATTAGAACGCAAGTGTCCAAGCAAAACCAACTATTATAACTGTATAATTATCTGTGTACACCAGGTGAAGAAGGTCACAAACGACGAGAGAAAAGGTGGTTTTGGGACATGTTTAGTAAGCAATATTTAAATTTGAATGACAAAAGACACAAAAGACACACTGATAATTAGCATGGCGCCTGTTCCAAAGTTGTTACCATTTTACCTACAATATATATGTAAATTTGTTTACAGTTGCACCTTCCTGTAGTCATTGATTGCTGAAGAAGTGTTAGGTAGCTCAACAGATGACAAATCGGACAAAGAAAATTATATACCACTGAGTGGTAAAAAATATTCAAGGCACAGTTGTCTGACTTGTTCAAGGACACGAATGGTGCAAATTGGTATGAAAGTAAAGTGTGATTGTCCAATAAAGAAATCATTATCTGAATGTAATTGCAATTGGGCCAAACATGTTCATGTAATTTTATTAGTTTGTCTAGTTTGCAATTCTCAATTTGAACATTATAGATTTAAATAGTTTCATACCGTAATGTAAATAGTGTTGTTTGAATAGTATAAGAAAAAAATCTGGTAGAGAAAAAGAACATTAGTTTCATTATTATGTTTATTGATGGAACTTTTGGTACCCAGTAGGGTTAAGTAGGAAACACCTATGGTAGAGTAGGTTAGGGTGATTTTTTGTAACTAGGTAGGTAATGCTTGCATCCATTTATTGTTTTTGTGTCCTTTATTATTTTAATACTGTGTTGGTATTTTCCAAATTCCACTGTAGTTATACTTTTTTTGGTTAGATTTTTGCACAGACATTTCTTCTGTAGTAATGATGTTTATTTAACCTAGTTGAAATAAGTTGTATTCTGACAGTTATGCCAGGACGATATTCAGAATGAGTTTTTGTATCTGTCCGTTGTGCTGGAGCTGCAAACTACTGATGTTTTAAGCATTCATTGTTTAATTACGGTTACAGTGAATTATGCATGTGTTGGTTTATATTTGCAAGTAGGCCTATGTGTTTTTGCATTCTGTAAGGTTCAGTAGTTGTAAATACTGTTTATTAGCTTGACAGTGTTTCCCATAAGAAATAAAGTCTTTGTGTAGGTCAAACAGTAAAAAGTGATTGCGTTTTTTACAAGATGCTAGGCAAGTGCCATTTCCAAATGATGTGGTTGGAAGAGGAGAAATGGAGGACATGGTTGAGAATTGTTGAGCTTGTAAAGCGTGTTTATGCATTGTAGGCTGTGTAGGATACCAATATTAAGTGTTGGGAAGAAGATTATATCCAACCAATTTTAATATACCATTACTTTTTAATTTTAAAAAGTCATTAAATTTGATAGGAAATGGGCCCCAAAAGTCACTAAAAGTAATTGATTTTTTTGAAAATAAGACCAGTAGACACCCTGATCATGCTAGCTACGAACGCAGCACGTTTATTGTAGCTACCCATCTGCCAATATCCCTCAAATATCTCCTTCCCCTTGTCATCAGTTAATTTGTCCTTGCATTTTGACCTGCAAGAAGGCAGGGATTTCATGCTTTAACAACTTTGCCTTTGTCTGTACTATATTCTTTTCCAAAATTTTTATTTTCTTTTCTGATATGTTTTTCCTTCCTTGACTTTACTGGTGATGGTTTAGGTCTTTTCACTGAGAGTCGGTCCTGTTCCAAATGCAAACTTTTCTTGACACATTCTTTATGTAATTCGTCAGAACTATCAAACACTTATTTTCTTGGTAAACTATACATGGGATCTTTATCACTGTCGTCACTGCTGCCAGTAGAAAAGTTGCAATGGTTTTTACTATGTGATAAACCGAGTAATGTACTTGACTCTTCTATGCTTCCTCCTCTTAAAGTTCTTGGCGTGTATATGCCTTAGCAGGTGTGCTCAGTAAGTATAGCACCGGTGACAGAATTATCCCCTGAAACAAACCAGATGTACTACTTTAATTTTATAAATGCAAACACAATAAAACTTTGTCTGATAATATACAAATTATATTGATACAATACATAACACAAGATCTTCGATATAAAAGAGAGTATTTAAATATAATCAATATACTTTTCTTAATTTATTGCCCAATTAACTATGGGTATGTTGCTATGTTTTTGTAAATACCAATGCAGTTAATGAACTGTCATATTTTTCAAAAGTTTAATTTAAAAGTGTTAAATTTATTCTGTAATAACTCGGTTGCTGCAACTTTAACTTTACTCTTTGCACTGATGCATAATATGTTTTTCTATCCTCGACATATTTTTAGAAACAAAATTTTGAAATATGCGGTTCCTTTTTGAAAGACCTGACAATTCAACTGTAATTTCAGTGTGTAGTTCATCTCAGGTATTGTTTGCTTCCAGAGTTTGACATTTCTCTTCCAAGAAAAGAGATGGTAATAAGATTGCAGAGGCCTTGTTTTTCCAGGAGGCTAGGGGGGATTAAAAGTCAACACTATGGAACTGTCAAGCATCTTTCTGAGAAATGTCAAATACTGGAAACCTTACTTCAAATTGAATATATCATGATGTGATTTCATAATAATAAATACATATGTGATATCACAACCTTAAAATAAATTTTCTAACCTTGACATATTTGTAAAAATATTTTGAAACATGCTCTTTCTTTTCGAAAAGCATGGTATTGTTATCATTTTAGTGCATCATGAAGGGAGTTTATTATTTTACAGGTTAAAAATACCAGTTAGTTGATAAAGTAATTCATGATCCAAACCATCTTTGACCTTAACTAAGCAAAGACAAACAAAACCCAACAACCCTACATTTACAAGTGTATGTATGAAGTGCTATTATAGTGAGAGCATAACGAAATTTAAATTACTCTCAATAAATCTAGAACAACAATTATGCAGACTTCTGAGGCTCAAATTTTATACAACAGTGTTGTAATCCTATTAAAATTATTATATGTGTATATATAAAATCTTGTTTACGGTTGTACGTGAAAATATGGCATAAGTGAAAAATATGTCTGAAAGTTTTCTCCAAAAACCTAAATTTTACGTTCTGTATTCCTCTTGAAATGAATCTAAGTAAAGCATCATATGAAATCCCCATTCTAAAACGAAAAGTAAAATGGGAGGGGGAAAAAAGGATGTAATATGTTTCCAACCCTAACCCCCTGCGTAGGAAGCTAGTGCACTACCACTGGAGCCACGAGCTCACATAAACGTGCACAGTATGATCTTATTTTATAGTTAAACTGCATCTAGTGGTTTTACTTGGTATTTTCCTTTTTTTAATTAATTTGTTTAACCTCACAGAGTCTGCTCTGAAACTACTGTTTCCATACGAAGACCTGCCCTTATAAAAAGTACCTGTACAATATTAATTAAATTGAATGTTATAATATTCTTGAAGTATGATAAATTTTTCAACGATTTCAGGAGAAGTTGTGTGGATGGCCATAGAACGTTCTTGGGAATCTAAAATAGACTAACAAAGGCATTTGGCTACACAATTATCGTAACTGTTTAATTGTTCTTCAGAACACACAGATAATTTCATAATTATTTCACTTACCTGAACATTGTTTATATTCCCTCTCCATTTCTCTTTGATTAGGTGCTAATTGCACAAGCAATTTTCCCATGTTGCTCATTTTAGAATGTTTACTCTTCCAACATTGTTATCCTACAATTTAGTAAACTGCAATTTCATTGCTTTTGTTTTGCTAGGCTGCCAGCCACGTTAAAAATAATTACCTACTTTGGCTATTTATTTAACAGTTACACTCTTTGATTTCTCATAATTCCACCATCTACAACAACATTGATGTTAGTAAAATGTGCATTGTCAATTATAAATCATATCAACTAACTTGCTTGGGTACACAGTTTTAAGAAAACAGGAAGGAAATTCTATTACTATGTTATGTGTGTAGTAAAAAATTAGTTCTCAATAGTATTCCCGCTATGGACAAGAACACTACTAGACATAAAAGAGCTTCGTCTATGCCTTACAATAGTCAAATTCGACAAAATAAGTAATAAACTCTATTATAAAAAAGAGTATTGAAAAAAAGTGAATGTTTCCCATTTATTTGCACTTACTAAACCATTATTCTGCTAATGATAGTAGTGTGCATGATCATTTCACTAATAAAAATTGAAGATGGAGTTGGAGAAAAGTAACATAAGTCACAAATTACGACTTAAGTTGTTATTCCCGATCTGAATTTTTCCAGCTACAGTTTGGCAAAAGTACGTAACTCGGCTTAGGTTATTCTGCTCTGCCACTCTCTCGGAAATAATTTTTTAGGTGAATCCGTCCTTGTGCAACTAACAAGAAGTTAAATGGAGCTGACTTATGTGCTTTTGCCAGAACCTAGTTTAGACTTTGTATTTCATGTATGAGTGAATTTTTTCTAGAATTTTGACTTATGTGCTTTTTCCCGCCGACACTAGAGTTTTCAAAGGAGGCCAAGTAGGCCACCAGAGACACTCTTTTTTATTATTATTTATTAATTTATTTGTTATAAAAATACTTTTTGTTTTGCATGAAGCTGAGAATAATGTTAACATAATCAGACACTGAGTTTCAAAAATAATATCAGAAAAGTACAGAAAATATTAAAAAATGCAATTTAAATGAATAACTTATCGTGGACAGTAAAATTTTACACTTTTACCTACTACAAAAATTAAAAAATATCAATCTAAACACTTTTTATAATTATACAACTAATGAACAAAATAATATGTCCAGTTCAGCACATAAAACATTTAAAATTCAGTAAATTACGAATTGGTTGATTTATTATCGGAATAGGGTTAAGTGTTTTGTGAAATATATCCTACAAAATGGATATTGAAGCTAGTGCATATTCAGAGAACAGAAACCGTTACCAAAGTTGTAAAATGCTTGCTGTCTTTTTGTGGCTCCTGAATGTTATAGGCACATAAGCCATATTTTGTATGTTTGGAAAAACAAACTTATTTTCATTCTAACTTTTATATCATCCTGCGAATCGTTCGGTGCTAAAACTTTTCCAATATAGAATACATAAGGTCTAGTCTTTTGACAGAATTCCACCAAAACAAAATCTTCACATTTCGGATCATGATCGAACTCCTCTAAATTGGTGGGGTCAATTTCTGGAATCAAATCGGTGTCAACATCGGAATCTTCACTATTGGGAGAAAAGCTTGGGTCGTCCGCGTTTTCTGTTGAATCTGGAGCCATATAGTCAGTTTTACTTTTCTTAGAGAACAAGTTCATTGACACTGACGAACATTTGTGCTTAGGCCAACCTGTCAGTTTTTTCCTTGCCTTCATTTCAAATATGGCTTTCTCAGGTGTCTATTGGGATGAAACTACTTGCCTTCCTTCGGCTGTTTCTTTGCATTTTTCTCTGCCCTGATTTTGGAAATCCTTTAAATTCTCCTAGACTAATGAATTTGTCCTTATGGACCGGCCTATTTTCAGAGCTTGAGCTCCCACAAATCAGTGTTAATGGATTTTGGGGTGTAGTTAGAGTCTTATTTGAGGATGTTGAAAGAATTTCATCCACAATGGAACTTGGTGGGCTGTCAACGATAAAGGTTGATGCTTTAAGTTTTTGCATGGGGAGACCTTCACAAGTGGTAAAGAATTCCCAGATGCACTTATAATGCAACAAGTAGTTATCAAGGTGCCACGTCCACCACTTGTGCGAATTATTTGCGTGACACCTTCAGCAGCTACCTCTCTCTTAGGTTTCTGAATAGTGCTCGTTCCCATTTCATCAAGATTGAACACGTGACTTCCATCTGTAAACTTATGAGGACTATATGCACTCTCAATGTTGTAAAATAATTGCCAACGTTGAATCTGTTAAAGGACGTTGCCCGTGAGATACTACATATTTCAGGCTGCCGGATACTAAACTCTGGATGTCTTTTTTAAAAAGCCTTGTAACCGGTCAAGGCCAACCATACTATTTTTTATCCCCAAAAAGGAGGCATTTTTTTAATTGATTGTTGCCGTCTCAAAAGCTAACTCCCGAACATCCTTAGTTGACTTGCCATAACACATTTCCGAGTATTTTATAACATAATCAACCAGAGAATTTTCTTCCTGTGTGGTGAAAACCAGTCTGTGTTTGTAGTTTGAAACCATTGCAATTTCAACACCAGGGTTACTCAACTCACCTGGTTTTGACATACCTCTGTAATGTATGAAATTTGACTCCGTTGAGAGCAGCAGCTTTTCGGATAGAGAATTTTTGGCCGTCTTCACCTGTCAACAATTGCCATACAGCATTCCTCTAATTTTCTTAGGAGAAGGTTGCTTTATCATGTTTTCTTTTTCTCCGATGAGACATGATGCAGAGACCTAATAAAGAATACAAATAGGTATTTTTGTAGCATATTGTCAAAATTAATTATCAGTCAGTAGGAAGGTTCATCATACATAAAATTCAAAAGACTTAATGAATTACCAAGTTACAATATATTCTTGATTATGGGCCAAGTGGGGACATTTCTCATGGTGGCCCGGAAATCTTGTCTCCTGGTGGCCTGATCGGCCAAGGATTAGAGACCTGCAATAGTTTCCCTGATTTACAGGGTTTTCTCTGCAATATAGTGACAGAGAACGGTGTTATTTTTCAAACAATTCACTTACCTTTTATTACAAAATCACAAATTACAGCATGCAGATAAATATGTTGCAGACTATAACTTTAGATCACGGAAAACACACTAGATGCAATAACACATTAACAACTTCAGGCAGCCATTTACAAATACAGCTGTTGCTTGGTAGAGCTCATAAGACATGTTTCCCTGAACTTATTGTCTAGTGATTTTATTTAATTATTGTCTGGTTGCTGTACGACTTTTACGAGATGAGATATTAATTTTTTCAGCACTGAATGGTAAAAGTACGTAAATGAAGTCACATGTAACTCTTAATTATGAAAGATATATTATATGTGTTTGTACATAATGGCGTTGGAAGAGAAGTAATAGGAACGAGGATATTAACTTTTACATGTTACGTCACTT
The DNA here is from genome assembly GCA_003012365.1 of Medauroidea extradentata. Classification (NCBI taxonomy): domain Eukaryota; kingdom Metazoa; phylum Arthropoda; class Insecta; order Phasmatodea; family Phasmatidae; genus Medauroidea; species Medauroidea extradentata. Next base: position 94,380 of record PNEQ01119983.1, read on the forward strand.
CCTTGATGTGTATGCATTTGCAGCTATTCGCAGTAGAGCCCAGAGGTCAGTGCCGTGGGCAACACCGATATGCCAGTGTGTCGGAGAAAAACTGAAAAGACGAGTAATATTTTTAACTTAGCTTTTCGGCTTATTTGGCAACTATTATACTTGAAACTTTGACACGACACTTTCACCTACATTCTTTGTCCCTGTATATTCTTACAATTCTGTGGCACGTAAACGAGTGCAGATATTAATTTTTTAAACATTTAAATTTTCTGTAAAAAACTTTTGTGCATGAATTGACTTGTAAGTATTAATTATCGATGGTAAATATGTTATGCATGTTCGTATGTAACTACAAAATTAATTATTTTTATATTAAATTAAACTTGGTGCCTTCCAGCAAGCGCTCATACCATTATTTTCAACCAGGCTACAGGTTACAGGTACCCATATGCTTGCATGGCATTGGAGATTGCCTCAAACATTGCCTTTCGTGTTTTCAGGTGGTGTTTGTCGAAAAGTTTTTTTTAATAGAATACTACTCAAAAAACTTTTCAAGGCTTCATCTGTCCAAAAGAAATCTGCTTGCGTGTTGGACATGTCAACAGTTTCCAAACTCCTGTAGTGGTTGACAAACAGTATCTAATGTTTTATATGCTGATAATGATTGGTTTGCTTAAATTCGTTTAGTTCAGGGTGTATTTTTATTGGATCACGGGAATCATCTGTAAATAAATAGACACTTAAAAAGTATACTTAAATAAGTACAGCATATCTTACTACTTTTACAAGTGACCTAATTTGTTCAAATTATTGCTTTTCATTATCATTAAAATTTTTCTTTGGACTTTTAGAGCAAGTGTAACTTTTCACAACATGTTTAAAAATTAAAGTACTTCCATATTTGCATGAACTTTTAGGTAATATATGTAACATGAAGGATGAGTGAGTGAAGGGGTTTTGGTCAGCGCTCAACATTAAGGTCTTTAGCGCTGGTGAGGGATGATATGATGTGAGTATGGAGCTGCGCCGGAATGAATGGGTGGGGGAAACAGGAAATCCCCGAGAAAACCTGCTGACCAGCGGCATCGTACGGCACGATTCCCACATGCGAAACCCCGCCGGGAATCGACCTCGAATCGCCTTGGTGGGAGGCGAGAGGTCTGAGCCCCCGGCCACCGCAGCTCCATGAAGGATGAGGAAATGCACAATGCATACTCTATAAATCAGCATAAACAAACATTTAGCAATCACAGAAGGTTACATATCTAATATAATATCATACATTTTACATCAAGAGCTTTGAGAACAGCTGAAGTTTTTCAGTCAGATTAACAGAAAATCCTACACTGAAACCTTAAATTAATTCTTCGAAAGATATTGAAGAAATAAGTCAATAGTTTTCTGTAATGCAGTTTACAATTTGCACTGGAAAACTTATAAATGTTACAGCCAATACATCTTCAAGTCCACCATTAATTTGCCCCAGAAAATGACATCTCCAAAAGTATTATGACTGCACATAGCCTATGTTTGTTTGTTGGTTATCACCAACATGTGTCGCCCTGCAAATACAAGTGCACTTCGAAATCATTATCATTTATGTGAAACATTGACAAGTGGCCTAATTCAGTCCTATACTACATATCTACCATATAACATTACATCTAAAAATAGCTAACTCTATTTTATAGAACAGAATGGGGCAGAAAATGTAATAGAAATTCCAGTTGAAGCGTATTGTCCCTAAACTCGCTCAGTCCATTTACATGAAATGCCAGAAACAGCAATAAAAGAGTACACACTATTAGAACCGCTTATGCCCTTTAATAAACAAAGCAACTAATTGGACACACAAAAAGACATAATACTCGTTAATAACAAAAATCATGCAAATCCCATGGCGATAATATAATTATGTATTGAATAATATGTGGACAAAACTTGCGTAGTCCATTATCGTTAACAAATATTGTGAATGCATATCAACTGAAAATAAAAATAAAAGTACAATAATGTTGTAACAACAATATATAGAAAGATGGACATTCGACATAAACATGGGAGAATTAGGACAAAATGTTTGCTTTGTTTTAACTATGGTTGCATCTACAAGTTATCATTGAAGTCCCATGCATAACATCAAAACTTAATTTGGTGGTTCATCTGCATCGTACACAACTACTGTGTTGTTGTCCTCAGCACGGTTATCAGACATCAAAACACTTTTGTAAAAGTCATCTGAATCCGGTGGCACTGCGAAGTACTTCATAAGTTTCCTAACATCATTAGCTTTCTCCTTTGAAACCTTGCTTGCAGGTGCAACATTGTGGAGAGACTCAAAGAAGTCCGTCCATGTTTTAACCCCTTTTGAGTACAGAACAAAATGTCTCTCCCCAGTCATAGAGGGAGCGAACAGAAATACGAACTTGATGAATAACCTTTGAATATGTGATTACTTTCTGATCTGAAATTTTGAAAGGATGTGGGGCCCTACAACGAATGTGCGCAACAGTTTTGTAGTCCTTCACTTTCCAGTCAGTTCCGCATATCAAAACATTACCATGCTGTTGAAAGATTTTATGATACTCTGTGGGAGCTACTATTACTTCTTTCTTCCGCAGATCTATCTCTACACGCCCAAATACGCGATCTGGTGGCATGTAACTATGGTCTCTGATAGGGAAGTAATGATGTATTATCTTCCACCTTGTTGAAGAGTTAAATATACACATAACTCAGCAAGAACAGTGACTTTTTTGTTTTGCGATGCTGCACTATCACTGAATAGACGAACTGTATGAATGTCAGAGGGAATTTTGTTTTCCAAATTTTGTAAATAGTGAACTAATGCCGAGGCGATTTCGTTGGAACTTCTTCCGTGTTGTTTTTTTCTAGCCAAGTGTGAAATCTTATGTATTCCTCCTTCCCCACATCTCTTGAGCCATGATAAACCATACACGTGAGATTGTACAACCATACCTGTCTACTGTAAAATGTTTCACTAACCGACAGTTTAGGGAGCGGCTGATTCTGTTGACAGTCAAACACAACTGTTATTGATTCAGGTGGATCACTTTTCAGGTGTGCATAAAACTTCTTCGCTCTCAGTTTGTGTCAACGTTTGTCAAGCATAAGCATCTTTTTCTTCTTTTCTTCAGTTGCAAGCTGCAACTTCCTGTTTTGTTCCTCACAGAATGAACAAACATCTGTTCGAGGATTGCCAAACCCCAAGTTAAATTTAGTCATGACTATGTTATGAAATTTTCTGTATGAGCATTTTGCTTCTTGACGAGATTTCCAGAGGCGCCACATTTCTGTCACAGATAGTTCTGGTGATAAATAATGTCTCACAGACTTTGCTCGCCCATAATGACTTTCGCAACACTTGTACTGGCCGATGTGTTTGACAATGCTTTCCGTTATCTTTATGTGATATTCACGCCGTGCCAAATCCATCCCTCCACGTTTTTCTTTTGGAGGTGAACCATTTGCCCTAAATGTTCTCGCTAGCCGCGCTAGTCTGTCCCTGGAAGTACATAGACATGTATTTGAACAAATACTTGTCCTGTGCACATTTTCCACCTTCCTTGAACAATGTTTCAGAAAAATATTGTGCATCCTTGGTAGATAGGTTGGAAGCACAGCAGCCCCGCTTGACAGATGCAATGTGAGGGCAGTCTATTGTTGGTAACTACCCTGTGATTTGTATTTCCTTGACCTATGCCTGCTTGGAGGCCGTTTATCGCGTTTTCTCTTCCGCCCTCTTTCTGCAACTCCAACTGGCATACTGTACTGTTCCGAACTCATATCCTACGCATAGATATAATCAAAATCGATTACTTACATATTTTACTCGATATAAACAACATGTAACATTAATCTAATGTTCACTACTTACCATTATTAACTATAACGTGTTAAATACAGAGCCTTTAAAAGCACACTAATACCAAGCAGCACACTGCAAACACAATAACAAACAATTCACAAAACAAACATACCACCAAAGAACATACCCACGCAGACTAGAATCTCTATGTTGCACTTCTTAGTGCGATACTAGCGCACGTGTGGTAGAACATGTATGTCACGGAACCACTGTTTGGTTTATCAGTTGCTTGTAACTCCTTCATGGACCAAGCGAGCTGCGATAACATTTATCCTTGCGCTAAGGACTGAGCGAGTTCTAATGTTTCCTTTTCATGTATGGACTGAGCGAGTTCTGACTTTTACGTATCTATGTACTGAGCGAGTTTTGTAATGAAATAGTAATAAAACCGGTACATTACATAGGACGTAACTAGTTTACAGCTACGCGGGCAGTGTCAGTTTCAAGATGTTTCATTTCTCTGTTACTGGGCGCGGTTTCGGAACTTTGGCCAAAAGTGAACTGAGCGAGTTTAGGGACCCTACTCTTCAATTGGTTAACATAGTTTAGAAGATCTTGGAAAGGCTGTTGTAATGCTACCCCAAAAATACCAGGGTAACGTGGTCAACTTGTAGGTTATCAGCTCGACTTTAGCTCAGTGCATGTTGTCTCAATCTCCATGTAATTCACGAGTCGCGGGTCACCAACACAACAGTGAGAATTGAAAGTACCTCCTTAGCAGAGAAGCGGCCACAGACCTCAAACAGTATTTATTGGCTCAATATTAAACACGCATTCGTGATACAATCACGTGGTTCACAGATAGCAAGTTGCGACTCGTCTGGCCAAAACTGCAATAATAAACTTAGTGGAACGGAGCACCACTGGTATTTCACTCTCTCGAGGAGAACACGTGCAGCAGTCCAGCTAGGATATATCCATTAAAACCCGCACCATAATTCTTCCTCCATAATTTTCGCGATCATCGTCGTTCTCAATCTTCCCCCCAAAGTAGCCCGTAAACAAAAACCCCTGCTTCGCTAATGGCGAGCCGCGCTTCGCATCAGTCGATACTTTTACCGAACATATCCCTTCTGGAACCGCTAGCACACACTAACATGAATCAGTGCAAACTAAACTATAGGAGAAATTACAATAGGCAAACATAGATAATTCTAACATCATGTCTCAGCTCATATTAATAACAAAGAAAACAAATAAACGTAAATTGCAAATAACTCCTGGGGGGGGGGGGCGACGTCGGTATGGTGGAACAGCCACACTTTGAGATCTGAGAGTCTTGGCTGTCATGCCTTTCTGCATACGGCGCCACATTCTCCTCTCCCTCTCATCAGGCCTAGGAAAAGTGAAAACTTCGTGAAATACAAATATATGTCTAAAATCACCAAGTGAAATAACTTGAACAAAGTCTTTTAACGATTCATTTGAATACATGCCAAATTAGTTTCAGCTTAAAATGCATACCTAACCTAATTTACATCTTCACTTGAATATACAAACGCTAGGCTGGTTCATGTGCAACTAAAACTATTCTAAAGCGTTTTGGCCGTCAGTACATCACAAAAATAAGCAAAATTTACATAATTAATTTAGGTTTCTTAAGTGTAAATTTTAGTTGGGTAGTTGAGTTTACATCTTGAATGGGCTTTTGCACACGCACACACACAGGGGTGCAGTCCAAGATCCTTATGTAGATTGCACTTGCATAGTATTTAGAATACTTAGTCTGTTGTGCAGTAGTGGTTGGCACTAGCCAGGCACCAAACCATTGCACTCGTGCATCACTTCCCTACCTACCTCGTTATACCCCGTGTACACGTCGGAATACAAATTGAACGGTGCCAATGAAACCCCACACAGTATCTGTTACATCTGCAGACGAATAACAAGAAAATCAACAACATAGTGAAATCTCAGTGATGTATCCTTATTATGTTAAGAAAGGGAGAAAAAAGATAGTTGAAGTTACGGGCAGGGGCAGGTGGCGCACGTCACACTGTCAAAAACATTCCGCCACTTAAAAAAATATCAGCTGTGAAAAAAAAAATATATCCATCAAATTAGATAAGATAACAAACGGAGTAAAAGTTAAATGTGTTGGTAAGCTTTAGGTTTCACAGAAAATAGTCTTAGAAATAAAGCTCACTGTGGTGATAAGATACCTAAAATTGCTCCATTTGAAACTATAAATATTCACTGTAATTTAGCAGATGGTATGATTCTGAAACATGATGATTATAATAATTAATAAACTAATATTATTGCTACATTTAAACAGTGTGTTGCCATTGGTGAAACTATTCATTAAGAACTATCTTATCCATTACTTTTTCCAATACAAACAACAAGATATTGTTTTAGAAATAATTGATTATAAGGGTAAATTAATACACATTGACTCTGCTGAAAGAACTCTAGTTAGTATTAGAAATGGAACCGTAATTAGAAAATATTAAATGTAAATTTTTTAATTTATAAATGAAATAAGTGATAAAAATCTTGGATAGTCCATATATTAATTATAATTTTCATTTTGTTAGTTGTTTTGTTCGAGAGGTGTATTTAAATATCACAGTAGCTGTTAATAAAAACGATATGAAATTAAAAATTTGGGAACATGTAAAATTTTAAATAGAATTTCATAATAGATATTGTCGTTGGACATTCAAAATTTCCCGAAAATTAGTTTTGACAACAAATGTGTTATTCTGGTTCTTTGTCTTGTAAAGATAACTTATGTAAAACTATTACTATATGATTAATTATTTATGTTTTAACAACATATATTTCCATTGTTTGGTAATTTTATTCAAAGATGACTGGGTTGGAAACTGTAGAAAAATATCACAATTTTCAAGCATTTTCAGGAATTAATTTTGTTTATATATATTGATAAAAAAAGTTACTGTGCTCAAACATACAAATATACACTACTATCAACGAAGAAAGAAAATGATAAAATTAAGTAAAACATGTTAACATTTCTTCATGTTCTCTCTAAGGATGTCTCGCAATACTTATAAACACAACGTAATCAAATAGATCGGTGAAGTTGGTGATAATACTGACAGGTTACCGTCAATGAAAATTATAATGAACATTAGCAATGGGAAAACCTTTATACCCAGTGTGAAATGAATAATGGAATAATAAGTCCAAATATTTATGATTTTCCTACATAGATTTCTGAGCTATCTACATCACTGTAATATTATAACCATACACACACATTCTTGTTTAGTCTGTCCGGTAATGCAATACTGAATTTTCTAAACATTTTACTATTCCTTTGTTTTGGATGAAACCTGAATTGTACTATTTCCTCTTCTGGTTTTTAATAGCTTCTGTAATATATTGCGTATTACGAATTTACATATTTCTAGTGTGTCGAGGATCCATTAATTCTGGAAGCACGCAGTGTATGTAAAACTTAACAAGTTTTGGTTCCATTTTATTCTCTCTAGAATATTTCGTCCCTGTTGATTTTCAAAACAGTAACTTTCTCTTTGGTGGATGTCCAGATTCCACATACAAAATTTTCTTTCTGTAATGTTTAATTGGTCTTGGACTTGGTAGTGATATTCGTGGTCCTTATTTAATGTTGGTCTCCTCAGGGTTCTCAACAGAATGCTTCAGGTATTTCATTTTTCCTTCTGCCATTGTCGCACGCACATTCTTTCCAAATAGAGAGGCAGGACACTTAATTTCTATAAGACCATCATCTCCATTGAGGCCGTCAGGCGGAGTGGCAAGAAATTGGTGGTGGTGGCGTTTGTAAATTAAGAGGTCTGATCTTCGAATCTGTATTTGCTCCGGTTGTTTTAGCTGCTTGATTGCTGTGTCCTCCAATCGTGCCATGTTGCGCAGTTGGAATATTCAGTATGTCACGGGAGTAAATAAAGGACGCAAAAGATTCTGACAACTTGTTGGCCTCATACGGCACACTCCGAATTTTGAAGCTGTCAGTAATTTGTACCTCATTTCCAACCATTCTCCACTTCCTGATCGCAGTAAAGTTTCCCTTTCTTTCTGAATGTTCATCAGTTTTTACTAGAGAATGATGTGCTGTTGGTATTCTTCTGCCGGCATATCTGGTTTTTGAACACTGTGGACCATAGTCTTTGTTACTAATGCATCGCGCAAGAGATCTCCTGAAGGCCTGCCTTCTACATTTCTTATTTTTGTTTCTTCTTCGCCTAACTTTAACATAAAGCTTTAGTTCCAAAAATTTTTACAATTTTGTTAGAACTTTTGCCATCACACAATTATCTAGAAAGAATATAGTGAGGTGTTCTTGAATTATGTGCTACCACTGCAGCAGTGTTGTTCCCTGGTATTATGTCAGAGTTAAAGTTTACAGCAGAATAACTGACATCATATATCAAGCTCCGCGAGTTTTGTTGACAAGTAGGCAGCTGCCTTGGTGATTTGGCAGTACAGATCACTTTTAATGAGATTTGGAACAATATTTTCTTCGCCTTCCTTTTGGTCTATGCAGAAAGATCCTAGTTGTGCGCACTGCTTGTGCTCACCAAATACATGACTAGGACCATTTTCAATATCACTCTTTAACCCTTGAATCCTCTTTGTCATGCTGAGTTTTTTCGTTCTTTCGGTAGACAACTGCTTTCTGAACATCTAACATAATTTTGCATACTTGCCATTGACGACTTTCTATAATGTGACATTCTGAAGGACTGTTTTCACTCACCGCCGTCAGTTTCCTGCGATAGTTTCTCAAAAGATACTGTCTGCACTTATTTTTTTCCATTGCAATATTTTTGTAAGGTCGTGCTTCCCTAACTGTTTTATAGACACAACTGTCTCCATCCCCAATAATTCTTGCATACTTAACATTGTGTTCTGCTTCGCTTTGTAAAAACCTCATGACAATTATTTTAGCTTCCATGCTAGTTGATATTCCATTGTGATTTTTGTCGCATGTGTGTAGAGTCACTGCTTACTTAATTTCTGCTCTAGCAGAAACATAGCAGCATTTGTTTGCGATTGCCATGAAACACACTTTTGTTATTTAATAACCAACAACTGCAGCACTTCCTGATAACGCGTCGTATTTTGTTTTATTAGACCTTTTGGACTATGTTGTCTACAATTCCAGCAAAAGCGGATTCCCAAACTCGTCCATTCATCTATAGCTGCCTTTTCTCAGTTGTCACAAATAGTATCATGTTGTTTGGAATACGTCATTGTTGACATGCATTGCACATCCAGGAGGTGGCCATGCCGTATACTTTTCAGGCTAACACTTGAAGTCAGTGTATTTGTGCCCTTGTTGCTTGAAGGTTTGTACACGTGGTCACTGTAGACCATAAAATTGTTTCCACCATAAGAGCCAATATATTTTACTCGAAGTTTGAAGAGCAATAGAGAAAAATTGATGTATTGAATAACAGATGTGCCGTGTTTATCTCAGTCTACGTCGATTGGAGGATAAAATTTAGCAATAAAATATGTACTTAACTACACGATTGCGTTTTCAAACACAATTCTGTGAGTAACGACATCGCCTACCGTTTGTGCGCTGAACCATTATGTTAGTGGTGATAACGTAGTAGACGAGGGGCTAACATTGCTTTATACATTTATGCCCATTTTTGCCATTTGTTTAACATTTTGTGTGCTAATACGTTTGTTTTGTTGCTGTTACATTTGTTTTATTGCCATTATCGAAACAATATCAATGGAAAATAAATCCTTAAAGATACCTGCCGGCCAACAAGATCATCAGACGCAACTTAAATCTAGGATTGTCCCATATGCGAGGTAAGTACCTTTAATATTGTTTAATCTATAGCTCTTAACATTGTTGAAAGCAGGAATATAATTGTGTATAAACAGTTTTAAGCCGTGCAATTCATGTTGCAATAGTCAGGTAATTGACTTAGACCATAACCTAACGAACTTGTCACTACCTAACTAAGATAAAACTTCAAATATCAGTAAAACTGGAAAATTCATATTCTGTTAAGTACCTCACAATGTTTCATTTTCTTTGTAATTGTGTGTGACAGACTGTGAAAAGCCGTGTTCTTTGTTTACATTGCAAAATATGCACAGCAATTTGCATTGAACAAGGTTAGGATATAAGTAACTTTTAAATTTGCTAAGCTTGTTGTGTGGTACTAAGGTACAGGTTTTAAAGTGTACCGTACGTACTCAAAAATGGCACATCCACAATCTTTAAAATTATTTAGAAGGTGACATAGCCTACTTACATGAGAGTGTTGACATTATATGTACTTATATCAGGAAGCAAGCCAACCATGTAAGCAATTTTAGGTTGTGTGATGTGGGGGGAGATCCACCATATTATGGACAGGAGAGAAAGATATTGAAAAGTAACTGCAGACTTATCCATACGAAATTGAAGAGTTACAGGATGGCAAGAGTTAAGGAAGGAATGAGGGAGATGAGTAAAGAGCTAGAAAGAAAGATTAGGTTGGGAAGAAATGATTACCAAGGAAATATGATGAATGAGGATGGAGGGAACAAATTGAAATAGTTTGATTATCGTAAGTACATAAATGGAGGGGACCGAAGAATGCCAGTGTTCAAAGGTGCAGATGGATCAGCTGCAACAGCTGTTAAGGAAAGGCTGATTAACTGCTTAATAATAATAACTTGTACACTCACAATTAGTATAACGCCCAGTGGCGACCAGACTCCTCCCCATCCCCAAAGCACCAACCCTCTAGTCCCTTCCTAAATCTTCCAATCTCCCTCAGTCACCAACTCCTCTTATAGTGTATTCCGTTCCCTCACCAGCATCGACTGTCTGCCCCTCTCCATTCTCCTCCACATCCTCAGAATATATTTAAATGCTAAATATAATGCTTTTGATTTATTAGTGAAATAAATAAAGTGTAGTATTGTGATTCGTAAAAATTGCTATTTAACACTGCAAAATGAAAATAAAATATTACAACTATCACCATTCTCGGTAAGGGTACACAAACAATCAGAAGAAAAACATGGGGTCAAGTTTAATGTCGTTGAATTTGTTATACATTTACCATCAATGTCATTTTATATTGCTTAAAAGTAAGGTGACAATGTGGACTGTGTAAGGTCTAACATATTTGAAGATATCACTTAAATGACTAATTTAATGTTAGTGTTGTTTTGCCACATTTTATATTCGTTGGAAATTTGTTTTCTAACCTTTTTTCAAATTGTGGTTACCACTTAAGCACACATTGAACTTCATACCAATTATTCATTTGCATATATAAAACATAATCATACATTCATTCAAGTTAGATTGTGAACAGCAAATCACCTTGCAATCTATGGTAGCCAGTCCTTATACAATAAAGCTGAACCTGGTAACTGCCTATACTGTTGAAGATTACCTGTGTGTAGACATGGAAGCTATGCTCACAGCTTTATAGGCTGTTTTTTTTGCAGAAACTGGTTGTCTGACAGATTTTGAACAGTAACACTTATTTTACTAATTATGGACATGTTGCTCTATAAATTCCTTTACAGAACTGCAAAATGGTATGTACCTATAATAAGGGTGGCCACCCCTAATGAACCAGTGTTGGGGATAAATAATAGTCACAATATTTTACCTCATCTTCATGCATGTAAATGGAATACAGAAGGTGATCTAAAATAGTTTTTGGTTTATTGCAAGTTTGCAAGAGGATGCCGAGCAGTGAAGAAGTGTCCTGCGAGCAAGCTATCATCATTGAAGATTACGAATGGCTGTCGCCAACGTCTGTGGTTGCATAATGGTGACAACTAAACAAGCCCAACGAAAAGTAAAGCAGGCAAGCAAGCATAGTTTTAATTACTACAGCGCAGTCTCTTTACTAGTAAATTTGGGCGCTTTTAATTATTTATTTAGTTTAGCATCCTTCGTTGGATCACTAATTAGGGTAATGGAGTGTGTCAATGTTTTTACAATACACATAATCGAAGACAAAACAAATAATTGAAGGTTTAACAATGTACAGTAAATACAATAACATTTTACAATTACACATAAGATAGGCTACCTTGCAGCTATCAGTGCTTGAAACGTCTGATAAGTTCCCAGTAAAAAGTTAAATACAAAATGATATACGTAGATCCAGGATACAACAAAATACATTGTTCACATGTACTTAAGCCTATTTTCTACACATAAACCGTAAAATATAATTATTACATTTACATTTAAGTTCACATAATAGTGATTCCTATAACTGGAGATACAATTTGTAGGCCTATCAGTTTGGTCCAAATCACCTTATACTGTGGTCTAATTAAAAAAGGTTTAATAATTTACTTCACACAGGTTACATTTACATGCTCATTTATTGAATAAAAGGTGTGAGTATTTTAGAAATTCTTCAGTCTTATTTTAAAAGATTTGCTATCGGTAAGACACAGGTTTTTTAAAATTCTTTTGGTAATACATTAAATTTGATACATGACCACATGGTATTCTTTTTTTAAATGAGGAAAGTAAGGATGATTGGGTACGGAAATCGTTTTTGGATCGTGTGTTGTGATTATGTATTTCAGAATTTAGTTTTAATTTATCGCTATGGTCAGTTACATAAATATATAAATATATTTGGACATAAGAGGACTTATTTTTAGTTTTTTAAACAGTAGCCTGCAAGAGTCAAATTTATTTTTTTGCAAAGTATTCTTACAACTTTTTTTTTGCAGTAGAAAAATTAGCAAGTCGTTGATAAATATGAGAAATAATAACGGCCCAAGAATAAAGCATTGAGGGACTCCTCGTATATATTCTGGTTGTGATGTAACGTGATTATATGTTGTATAATATTCTACTACTGATCCGTACCCTCCGGTCCCCTGAATCTATAGATGTGCTATGAACTGGGAGATACCACAGGCATACCCCCAACAACCATCTGCACTCCAGAGAGAGGCAAACCTAAAGGATAGATCTAGTGGATCTGTTTTTGGTTGGACTGAGATGGTAAGTAAAAAGGTTAAAGACCTGAGGCCGAGTACCTAAAGAAATCAGTTATCAGTACTGTAAATCACTTGTTTAGGCTTTATAAAATTAACTTTAGGTTTAGAAGAATGAAGGGACCAAAAAAGAAAACATAGATCGGATCAACCATTTATTTAATGGTTGAAAGCTCTTCGAGCAAGAACAACAAAACAACATCAATAAATAACAAAAAATTTAAAAAAATATAAATATTTGTTCAAAACAATTAAAATTTTTTTTGACAAGAACATATTTAATAAAAAGAATTATTATTATTTTATGTATGCATTTTTTAAGGTGATCCCCGATTAAAGAAAATTAAGTAGACTAAATAATCAACACTTTAAGTAAACACATTTATTTTGTAGGCTATTGTTCCAAACCTTTTGAATTTCTCAATTTCTGTTGTTAAAACATATAGATATTTAAAATTACATTGTACAGTGAAATATAAACTCTTTTGGTTTTGAAGTTTATGCTACTTGAAGGTCGGTGGTCTTCATAAAATAAAGAAAAACTGGAAATACCGACATTAATCTGCCGCAGCCATCGCAGACAGTAGAGGGCAAGCGGGACAAATCCCACTACAAGGCCATTGGATTTTTTAAGTTAGGATTTACATGAATAAATAAAGATTAGCATAAGACTTGACTGACAGTAACATCAGGGTGTACAAAAGAGTGTTGCTTTATAATACAATGATTTATTTTGGCCATTTAACACGTGAATTAAAGTATTACAAAAAATTCAAATAGAAGTAGTAAAGATAACTGATAATTGGCACTTTGCCATAAACTCTGAAACCAGAGCATAAAATAAATTATAACTATTAATAAAAGTTACCGAATAAAATACAAATAGTGCCAAACGGCACACAACTACTTGCTGTTTATGTTGTGTCCAGTAGGAAACAATTAATTTTTTCACTGTACCTGTTATATCGTAATGAAGAATTTTTTTTGTAAGTAGATTGTGATTTACACAGTCAAACGCCATCGAACAAATCCCAGAATAGTCATAATATATATATTCTTTATTATTCCAAGAATTTAGTATAGTCATTGTTAGTTTGTACGATGCATCTTTAGTGGACAGATTTTTCCTGAAGCCAAACTGTGATTCTGATAGGATATTGTGGAGATGCAAATGATTGTTTATTCGTAAATATATTACTTTTTTCTAGTCTTGGCAAAGGTGGGTAAGAGGAATATGGGTCTATAATTTTAGGGCCCTTTTACACGTTCCGGTTATCACCCGGCCGGTAGCAAACAGTCCGGGTGCAAGTGTCAAGTAAGTTGTCCGGTTTCACTCCGATTTCACCCGGACGGGTGAAAAATAGTTCGGAAACTGCAGTTGTGTGTAGTCGAGTGTGTAATGGATCGCAGTGTGATCATAGCCATGTTGTTCTTTCGTCGCCGTCGTAGAAATAAACGTCAACGATTGCACTGGGTACACCCAATACTACAAAAGAGAGAAGAACTAGGTGCATTTCATATCCTTTTTGAAGAGTTAAGAGAAGACGAAAATAAGTTTTTTTAATTATTTCCGTATGTCGGTATCGTCATCTGACTACTTGCATGGAAACTTAAACCATGTTTACAGCGCCAGAACACAAAAATGAGAAATTGTATTCAACCTGTAGAAATGTTGGCTGCTACCATAAGGTATGCATAAAGAAAAAAAAAACAACGTGTTGTTGGGAACTCAAGAGTGCTGACAAATTTATGTGCTAAAGGGATTTACGTTGCATAAAGTGTTCAATGTTGAGTGCGAAATAATATATTCGTATTAGATAAGCCTACTTCAAATAACACATAAAAAATAAATGTGGTGGCTACAAAATATTTGGTATTCACACAGTCAAATAATTGTTGTAGTCACCACAGAAACATTTTGTTGTCTCCACTTAAATGTTGCTGTCACCAGAAAAGGGATTTGGGCTTAAGGCTGTCCTGTACCAAAAACTTTGTAATTTTATATTTGCAGCAAACTGTGCCCAACTTTTGGAAATCAAGTTAAGAGTTATTTCCCACAAACAAAATATTTTATATCACGGTTTTCGTATAATCTAATGTCAAAGTCGCAATTTGACTGTTCTCGCAAATTACCCAAATTTAAAACTATCCAAATGATCGAATTGAAACTACGAACATAGGAATTGAGTGTAGTACGCTACAGAATTAAATCATTTGGAAATTTTTTAATTATAAATTAAGGTGGAACTGTGACTCAAAAATATCTAAATATTTCAGCATAAGATGGGCCGTTTTTCTTTCATTGAGTCCGCGATGGAAGGAAATAAATACTTTGGTTGTATAAATTATCTTGTTCTGTGTTTTCGGTTATGTTTTAAACTCCGTACTCTACAACATTGATTTTATTTTATCACAGCTAACAATTAATGGGGTGACACACAAAATCCTCTCTCAGCTTCTCTTCTATTGTTGAACATCCATAAATCAGTTGTATGATACACATTTAATTCAAAAAGGAAAAAAAAAACAATGCTCAGGTAGCTTACAAGACGTTTATTGTTGATTGTACATACTATTACCATTAACATCACAGCAACGTAACCAGACTGAAAAAAAAACGCACAAAGGATGCTGCACAGAAGAACACTACTTAATAAGAAAAAAGAAACAGCGGGTCCAAATTAAGAAACACATATACCAATCATTACAGACACAAAAACCAGCAATCATTCACGAAAAGATATACAATATATATACATTCTCGAAACAATAATAGCATAGTTGAAATATTTGTAATTTATCATTATATACTGTAAAAGTCCCTTAATATTAAGTTAACCCAGCAGTACAGTTTTGTTATAGCCTAGTCCATACATCCCGTTGTCTTCACTTCAGCATCACATTAAGGGAAGGTGTACAATTAGAGACAAATCACACTTTCCTGAAATCAATATCACTGACATCACTTAACGCTGAACAAACGGAATTTGATGACTGAGCTGGTGAGTGTCTCTCTGGTGGTACAGTGATGGATGTCGCAGCAGTGTACTGTTGAGGATACATTTGCTGTGTTTCATACTGCATTGTTGTCGGTTGCTGAGTTGGAGTGTGAGAAATTGTTTCATGTGTTTTAGTGACAAATGGTGAGGTGTACATGGATGGTAACTGTATATACTGTTGGGAAGGTTGTGGTAAATAATCATGATTGAGAAACTGTGATGTGTTAGCAAACTGAGGGCTTGTGTGTGATGTGTAAGAACTGGAGGCGTGAGGAGTGAAATTTCGCTGTTTTAAATTCTTAATTAAATGAAGAACACCCATTTGAAATTCAATGGTTTGGCCCTCAGTAAAAGTATCTAGGGACGAAATGACATCTCTGAAGAAGGAAAGGTGTCGATTGGATTCTGTTCCAGTTTCTAAAGCCTTTATCATCCGCAGCTCCAATTCATCTGGCTTACGTTTAACTCTGCTAATTTGATGTTGGTGATCTTTCCGTTTTCCTACAGTTGTTGCCTGGGTAGAGCTCTGTGCCGTAACTACGTCGATATCTCTTTCACAGATGTTATCTTGTGATATCTATGCAACACTGCAATTCAAGCTGTTATCTGTTCTTTCAGAATGCACCTTGGATAAAAATTGTAGGAGTTCATGATAGAAGTATTACTTGCTTTTTGAGGCCCCTGCCCCTGATGTTTTCTCTTCTTTCAGTTTCTTCATTGTGTAACATATGACCAAATTCAAGCCCCGTTATACTATTTTATCACGTCAGATGTGTTCATTGTAATTATATTTTACAAGTATTAAATTTTTCTGAGTTTTATCTGTTTAATTTATTTTAATTTTGAGATTGCTGACATAGGTTAACTATTTTTGTTTAGTGGAATAAGAGTACTAAGAGAAAGGCTTAGTTCAGAAAGTGCAGTTTAAAGTAATTTCTCTATAAATTACCGAGTGCAGATATGCTAGTGCTTTGGAGGTGGCTCGAGGCATGACATGGCTAGTTTCTGAAAGAACTCTGAAGGGTAGAATTTTGATTGGCAGAAGAGACTGATGTTTTCGTTTTGAATGTATTATACGATCAATTGAAGGCTTTTTGGACGGTGACTATAGAAGAGAGAGAGTCACGCGATGTGTGTCCTCTCGTTTTAAGATTTTAATTAGCTGCGAGATATTGTGCATCAGGCCGCCTGATTAGGCGAAGACATGTCGGAACTACAGTTTGCTATGAAAGAAGAGGGCCTGACAGTAATAATTTGTGAATATTTTGCAGATTTGTACTACTGCGTCTGAACATATGGTGCGTATATAGACTTTATTTCGCCGGCACCAGTCAGCCCGTGAGCTGATATAGGGAACAGGACGCAGAGAAAACACTCTCCTCGCAGTTCTACGAGAACTTCTAGACGGCGCAGAACATCGCTCACCGACATGAAGAGTAAAGCTAAGTCTCGCCAGCCTTTTGTCTCGTAGTTAGAGCCTGGCCGTAATTGACGACGCCATCTTCTGATTTTTTATGCTGTTTGAAAGCGTGTAACTCTCTGGAAATTATTCGCCCGACGGGCATCTCTGACTTAAAGAATTCATGTTCAAATCCTACGTTTAGTCGTTGCACAATTACAAATAATAATTTCATCTATTCTAAGTGATATAATACAATTTAGGTATATTCTGCTACACTCATCTTGTATTATCAGTGTGGTCTACTTAATTTGGTTTGTGAAGGATCCAGATGTTTTATTCTTCAATACTACAAGTCAGCCAAGTATGAGTAATTATATTAAAGTTGATATTACTTTACATGAGTCTTACATACCTCATCTTGTTCAGCCATCTTATGTGTGTCATTTTCATTACGAGCATAGTACGATATGAATTATTTTAAAATTCGTTGGGCTGTAGTTTCTGTCAGTAGTATTGGAGTATATTTTAGGTGGTTCTGCATGCAAGTATTTCTAGGTTCACCAGCGAACGCTTCCAGAACTTCTGTTGGTAAGACATACACTGGTGTTCCCCGCATACACATACCGGATTATACTTTAGATGAGCAGTGCAAATGTAACTTCAAAATTAACCCTGAGAGCATCACATCACTATTGACGTCAGTTAATCCACTTTTGCACCACATAGTTGCATTACGCGTTCGTACATAGAGAAAGTGGTAGCTGCATGTGTGGCATAGAGAAAGTGGCGTCAACGTGTAGGCCACGAGTCAGGGACGCCACGCAAAACAGACGCGAATCGGAACTAAACAGTCGATGCCGACGCCAGTAAAGTCTATGTATAGGCCAAAGAAAGGAAAGATGTCGGGACAAAGTGAGACATTTGATCATCGCGGCGTAGGGGCGGAGCAGTCCAGCGAGGAATACGGAGGGCTGGAAGAAAGCACGGCATGCGTCTACGAGGAGGTTTTAGAGGCTGGCACCGTGGCAAATGTAGTTACAGAGCCAGGGTTATTTCAGAACGCAGAACCAATTATGCTAAGCAGGATAGAGAGCCTAATGAGTACAATGGCTGTATGTATGAATGCTTTGAGAGAAGAAATGCATACTCAGGCTGCCAAACTAGACATGCAGGCTTCAAAACTAGACATGCAGGCTTCAAAGCTAGACATGCCAAAACTAGACAAGTAGACCGCGAAGTTCCAAAGAGATGAGGGGTGAAATGCAAACAATGGGCCAAGGTTTGATGACAGAGTTCTCTGGGCGTTGTGAAATGTGACAAAGGCAAGTGACGTCACCAAGCGAAAATTTAAAAGGGAAAGTTGAAGAATTACAGGGTGAGGGAGTTGCAGTAAGAAGTGAGGTACGTTCGCAACGGACAGAGCTGGAACTGGTAAAGGAACATGTGACGATACAGATCTGTGAGCTACAACGCCGTGTAGAACAGCTGGAGAGTAACCAACTAACGACGGAAGTATCAAGCCAGGTACGTGATACTATGACGGCACAGATAGATTCTTATGACTGTCATATAGAGACTCGATTAGCGCAAGTCGAAAAAGCGTCACACACAGAGTACAGTAAGATCAATGCGCGCCTAGTGGACGTGAATAGTAGTCTAGGGGCCACAGGAGAGGTCACCGTGGCACATTGGCGTATAGAGAATTTGGCTTCAGATTATGTTTCCTAGATGCCTAGGAACTAATTTTAGCTTGGGTACACTTTTGTCATATGGGGAGATTTCTTCCAATATGGCCGACAATATGGCCGCCATGCACAACACTACTCATTGTTAAAGCCCTCATAGCTCAAAAATGGATGACTTTAGAGGAAAAGTGCCAGAGACTAAAATTGTTTATTATGGAAATTTACACGTGATTAAATATGAATTAATAAATTAATTGAACTATTTTGGCGTGGATATTGTGAAATATGAAATTCATGACGTTTTCCTTGTTTGTTTCAGATTTGGGTATTCTGATGCAATATCTTTGACTAACGAAAGAAAATGGATGCTGTTCCGCTTGGCCCTACTCCAAAAAAGAGGAAGAAACATGATTTTAACCCAAAATCGTGTATAATTTGTGAAACTAATGTAAAAGGACAGAGTGTCTACGGAGCTGAAAATGGACGTTCTAACCTAACAGAAGCATCAAGTAAAAACAAAAGCGATGGTATATTTTTAAAGTTGCAAAACGAACAAGAACCGGTTTATCACATTGACTGTTATAAAAAATACTGCTTAAAAGCTAAACGGATAAAATACACCAATTGCGTAAGTGAAGCAAGAGAAATTGAAACAAGTGAAGGAAATGGAAAGGAGAAGAGGAGACATGGCAGTCGTCAACTATCCGACTGTAGTGTGTGTATAGTTTGTAATGCTAAAAAGTACAAAGGAGATACGAAGTTATTTAGAATATGTGAAAAAGATCGTGCACAAAGGTTTTTATTAGCCACTAAATACTTTCAAAATGAAGTTTTTGGCAGAACAAGTACTCTGAGTGACGAAAATAGTATTTTTGCAGCAGATATAAGTACCACAATCAGTGTATGAGCAGCTATTTACTCAAACATTCCAGGAAGGTGGAAAATTTTGAATTGACCATGAAAGACAGCAAGGTTATTTTAGCATTTCAAAAACTGATTCAACAACTTGACTTTAATCTGAAAGACTATGAATTGTCTGAGCTATGTCTGTTTATGAACTCCGAGTGCCAACCAGACATCACTATAACCAACAAACAAGTGAAGACACTTCTAATAAAATATTATGGAGAAGAAATAATGTTCACATACCCAAAAGAAAGATGTAAATCCCAGCTAGTATTTTCTTCTAGTACAAATGTAACAAACACTGTAGACAAAATATGGACCACAGAAGTAATGAAAGAATGTGCGGAAGAGATACAGAAGGAAATAGAAAACTATGATTTTAAGCTGGATAATGTTATCTGTGATACAGAGGAAATAGAAAAGAGTTGCAAACATTTTCAGGAGAATAGTCCACAGTTGTTCGACAGTTTTTTTAGATCCATCGTGGGTTCTGAACTTACTGAAGATATGCAGAGACAGCGTGATACTATTTACCAGGTTTTGTTTTATGTATATCACGAAGGGAGAAAAAGAACTCCTTTCCATGTATGTACAGCCCAGGCAATTCACGAAACATGCAAATCCAAAACACTGATAACGTCATTTAACTACAATGGACTCAGCATAAGCTATGAAAGTCTTCAAAGGTTGAACTATGCTCTTGCCGCACGAACAATTGCATTAGCAGGAAACTACCGTGTTCCACTGTCTCCGAACATTGCAAAACATTTGCCTCTCCGAACATCTATGGATAATTTTGACCATGAAGAATGTACATCATCTGGCATTGGTGGTTCTCATGACACAGTCTTGGTATTTTTCCAGGATGATGTTCAGCAGCCCTAGACTCAACCTAGTGCTGAAATATCAGTAGATAATCGCCAAAAGAAGCTTAAAGACATTCTGCCTTGCCAACATCTGATATCATTCATGAAACCAAAAGTTCGTGGAGAGATAGATCCTAAACTTACCCTTCCTGACACACCAGATTTACGCACAATAACTACAGCAGCCATGAAAAAAGATTTTGTGTGGTTTTTAGCACGTTTTTAACAGAAGGAAATTTCCCTAAGCAAGGATTTCCCGAAAGTATGACAGTACCTTCATGGAGCTCATTTAACTCACTGATTACTCAGGTTAAACTGCCAAAAACAATATATGGTTGCGCTCCTATTCTTCCTTATCCTGCCACCAATTCTGCATCAATATACACAATCATGGTCAATTTTCAAGATGCTATGGTGCAAGTTCAACAAGACTTAGGTTCTTTGTGGAGTGATGAAGCGGTTTACAGGATTGCCAAGGAAATACAGCTGTGGTTTCCATGAACTTTTAAAAATATCTTCCTTGGTCTAGGCTCTTTTCATACGAGCAAGATTATTATTAGCTGTTTAGGTCAGTACCTGGAAGAGAGTGGAAACAAAGAAGCACTAATCGAGTGTGAAATTTTCGGCCCAAAGGTGGTCGAAAGTATGCTGAAAGGAAACCACTACTCAAGAGGAGTGCGAGGAATGACCATTGTTGCAGAGGCACTTCAGAGACTTCTCCTCAGGCAGTTTTTTTTGGTTGATCAAAGCAAGCACAGAGACCTGTTCGACCAGATTAAGCTGTTACAGGAAAGTTGTAGCACAAAGGATGGGGAAAAAGCTGGAATCCAGATGGAAATAGTTCTACATCAGATGGAAGATTTTTTCGCTGACTTCGATGCATTTGTGATGGCCGGAGAAAAGAAGTCTGTCATTTTCACTTATTGGAACACTTTTATCTCCAAAATGTATCCAATATTAAGAGATATTATCAGAGCAGACAAGGAGGGTAATTGGATGCTCCATGTTTCTGCTTTTAGGAGAGCATTGCCACTGTTTTTTCCCTTTGGTAAGGTTAATTATGCAAGATGGGGCTCTGTTTATTTTGAAGATTGCCTGCATTTAGAGGAGAAATATCCGTCATTATTTGAAGCCTTTATGAAGGGCGGGTTTGTTGTGCAGCATGGTGACAGAAAATTCAGTAGCATTGGTATGGACCAGGCTTTAGAACAGTGCTACAACAAGCCAGCGAAAGGTTCAGGTGGCATAATTGGTATGACATGTAGAAAAGAAGCTGTAGCATTGCAAGACATCATCAAGCATGATACATATTCTATAAACATGCTTTACAGGAAACTGTCTGGTGTTACTGAAAACAATTAAAACGACCTGCATCATGAATATTCTAAAAACATAACATAAAAGGACAATCGTTGTGTCGAAAAACTTGTAGATTTCATTTCAGAGAGAATGAATCCTTTTTGCTCGACGGAAGGTCAACTGTTGAACATTGCAACAGGACAGGTGGTACGCAAAGAGACAGAATCTTTAAAGTTAACATACTTTCAGGAAGGAGAAGCAGGATATATTAAATTTAGAAACGAAGTATTCGTTCAAAAATGTAAGAAACTGCTTGATCCATTGTCGCTAAAAATAACACTTATGTGCAAAGAAGAAAAGAATGCAGTCGATATAAACAAGGAAACTCACGATGCTTTGAGAAAAATTGAAATTGCCATAGAACGTGGGTATTCGATTGATAAACTGCTTACATTTGAGCTTACAAGCACTTCACTGTTTCTAACAATGGATGGAATGCTTCAAAAATCAAGGAAATCAGAACTGATGCGTGAGATAGAAAAAGAAATTGGCCAAGAACATTTAAATGATACTGAAAAACATCCAAATGCATGTTTTACAGTTTTTGATTTCATGCTTCGTGCACACATTATAGCAGCTGCAGTCAGAAGCCAAATGAAAACCTTTGGTGAATTTGCTGAAACGATATTAAAAAGATTTATTTCACTTACGAAAAATGCTGAAAGAGTTGATATAATATTTGATACATACAATACAGCCAGTATTAAATATGGAGAAAGGCAAAGGCGCATGAAAAAGAATCCAATCGATATTGTGATAACAAATGAGCTAACACCTTTCCCGAAGGACATGGATGCATTCTGGGCATCAAACAACAACAAACATAGGTTCCAGACATTTTGCAGATCTTTCTTTATACAGAAGAGGCCACTGTTTCCATGCAAAGTGATTTATCTCAGTGGCTATTCAAACGAAGAAGCTTTAAAACTAGAACAAGACCAGCAAGTTAGTGAAGTGATTGAACTTAGGTCCAGCCTTG